>VDFB02201266.1:0-10567 GCA_007258455.2 Sequoia sempervirens | reverse complement strand
TTATTGGTACTAATGTGCAATGTTCTATGGTAGCCTTTGATTTACAGAAAATTGGCTTCAGAAAGCATAGTGACGAAGGTAATGTAATTATAATATGCAGGTATAGATACTTATAATGTCAAGTAGTAATTCAATTTGATATAGTAGATGAATTAGGTTTATGGTTAGCATCCTTATGCGAATATTTCCTAACTAATAAGAAGCAAATTGTTTACGAGTTACTAGAATTTTTTTGACTATTATGTGTGGTTTGGTGGGAGGGACAGTGTGGTATCACTTGCTTGCGAGTGCCATACTATGCTGGGATTTCCTCTCATGATGTATTTGTGATATATATGTATTGTGCACAACGTTTGTTTGCATGCAGGATTGCAGGAACTAAGCCTCGATTCCACCTGCATTATCAGGACAGGGCGAGCATCATAAACACCCAATGGGATTGACGTGGAAAAATAGGAACTGACAAGAAAGTTTCCCCAACCTAGTTCGTCATTTGTCCTAGTGTTTGAAAAATTGGTCGGATTGCTATCCCGTCACCACTTTTGTTTTGGTATCAGTTCCTTATTGTTGGTTTGTCAAATTTTCATTGCTTTCTTGATGACATTTAATCGATGATTTTATTTATAGTGATTGTTGATATTGTTGTTAGTTGTTGCGTTATCGTGTTTATGCTTGAGATCGACTTCCAGGAGTAAGTCGATGTCTAAGGGGGGAAGGATGTAGTGCCCCCCATTTCGGTCATCATTGATGTCAAGTAAGTTGTTGTTGGTAATGTCATGATTTTATTAATTAATTTAACTTTAAGGTTATGAAATAACACTAATAATATGTTTGGATTTGATTAATAAAACTAATTTAACTATAAGGTTACTTGTTTTATCTGGAATTAAATAAAGAAATAGATTCAATAATTTAAACATTAATTGAATTATCTTTGGGAGTTAGTTATTTAAGTAATTGGATTAGATAAGGAAAGATAATTATCATTTAATGATTAAATTCAATTAATAAATTTAAAAGTGAGAAAATATTAGAGAGGATTAAATAATCTCACTGGTTAGCTTTTGAATCTCCTCTTCTCTCACCACGCCATCTCTTCTTCATCTGCCTAGTGCTCTCTCTCTCTCTTTCATTTGATTAACTATTTCCTTATTCGCTGGTTTAGTTTAATCCATATTTTCTTTACTTTTTCCGACATTAATGAGTTTGCATTTTATATTATGCACTTAATTTCAGAATAAGTTGAAGCACGCTAGTGGCTGAATAATTATATTATTATTATTTTATTTAGAGGACAATATGTTTTCAATTTTGCACGGTCGAAGAGAAAATTGGTTCTTGATTTGTAACTGTCCAAGAATTATTCAGGGGGAGGAGGGGGATTAGTTTCACGGGCTCGCACAATACTTAAAGAAAGAAAAATTGCATTGGGGAGACCAAAAAAAGGTGAGGAATTCGTTCTTGATGGTAACTAACCAAGAAAGAAAATAAGGGGGTTTTGTCTCGATAGTTTGGTAGGAAGAGAAGAAGGTCTGGAAATGCACAAGAAGACTTTGACATCAGCTTCTGATAATAACCTTTCAATACCAGCGTACAAGCGAGTGGCAAGGAAATGTTGCGCCAGTTACAAGGGTATGTTGTTCAATAGCAATAATAGTAGCAATCCTTTCATATGTGAATCTCTGCACCTTTTATCATCTTGGTGTGCTCTTTCCTTAGATAATAGAGAAGATCTAGATTACGAATATTGTACAAGCAAGGTTTTTTTTTAAATGGTGCTTTTCACGGTTTAGTGATTTGGTCGATACTTCTTATGTTTAATGATTTTGGTTCCTCTAGTTTTTTACTCTGTGTTTTGTCTTGGTTGCACTTCTTTGTGGTGTATCCTAGTGGGATTTAGGATCTTAAGATCCACGCCTTATATTTCCATAACCTTCTTTTTCTCTCATACGCATCGCTTAAGCCAATCATTTGCTCTTATCATCACATTTTCAAATGTGGAAGTTTCAATCATTAATGCCTTTCAGATTGGTACAGTTCCTGTATTTTCCATACAAGGAAGTTGGTGATCAACTGCTTCACCTCCGTTCATTATCCCTCTATTTCTTCATCATGATATATGCTCGAAGGAAGTCCTTGCTGCAATACTCGAACACAGAAGGGTGCGTACGCTTAAATAAGCTCCCTGATTCTTTTACACCCTCTCTCTGCCGTCACATCTGAGCATAATAGGAAGTTTAAACGTTCAAATAATCTCTGTGATTTCTGTGTCAACCTTTCATAGCCGCGTACTAGAACATAATAGGAAGTTTAAAGGTTTAAATAACCTGCTTGATTCTTTTGGCAATCTATCACAGTTACAGCATTTGAAATAAGATATCGTCATATTCTAATAAAATAAAGAGCTTTCCTTTGGTTGTGGTAAAGTTTAATTTCCAACTGCTATCTTGAGCGTGTCTCTGGAAACTCGCCTCTATTCAAAAATGTGTCTAGCTCAAAACAGAAAAAGTTGTACATTATTCCTCCTATTCTTAAGTCACGTATTTGCACTTCGCCTGTCTCCTTTCCCTTAGTCTTGAGGAAAACATTTGGGATTTGATAATAATGCAAGTAGATGGCGATATTTCCAAATTCCAATATTCACTTTCTAATATACTTACCAACCTGTCACTGGTACGTCATTTAGAGTTGAGGCTTTGTACAGAATTAAATAGTCTCCCTGAAACCATTGGCAACCCGTCACAGCTGCAACGTTTAGACTTGCAAAGGTGGAATAAATTAAATGCTCTCACTGGTGTCATTGTTAACCTGTCTCAGTGGTGCTCTAGAATATGGTAGGGTGTATAAATTTAAATAATCTTTCTGATTTTATTGTCATCCAGTCTCAACCATAGAACTTAATAATTTGGATCGATAGTCATGACCTTCCTTGCCCTTTAGGGGAGTATCCTTGTCATTCAATGACTGTGTTAGCATCTAGGTGATCTTTAGTAATAGAATGGTGTAACTCGATACTTTAAATTGTTCAATTGCATGTTTACATTCGGTCATTAACCATCTGTAACAATATATATATATATCTGCCTATCTAACTGCGTGGGGACTTTTTATATGGTTTAAATCTGTATTTTACATTTAGAAAATAAATCCTTATATTGATAATAAGGAAATAGGTGAAGATATAAATAAATAAAGATGTATATTTATGTGTGCAATATATATATACATATATGTAATTTTGTATACAAATATTATGATTTCAAGGAAGAAGATCTTGCTTAGTATTTATTAGAAAATATAGTTAGTGAGTTAGAAAATAATAAATAAATAAAATGAAGAGTAGTTTCATTGATGTAGAGTAGAAAAAGGGAATGTGGAAACTTGGAAAATGTAAGTTGCAATTGATAGAATAGAATTGTTGACCGAGTTCCTTTTTAGGGTCTTAAGTTTAGTAGGAAATGTTAATACTAATAATAAGATATTGGTTAATTTATTTGTTGTAGATAGTGGGTTAGGTTATTGTGTTCTCACTTTGTTTTAAGTTGGATAAATAAGGAGGATAGGGTTACTTTGGTTTAAATGTCACTTTGAATCTTGGTGCCTCATGGCTTTAAGTGAAATATGTGGAAGTTGTGTGTTCATAGAATTAGAGGTTGAATGTTATATGTATAAGGGGAATGGAATCACTATTGTGATAATTGTGTAGTGAGATAGATATTAAATTATGTCTCTTCGTGTTCTTTAAATTGACTTAAATAATGTCTCGATAATTGAAGAAATAGGATATAAATGAAGCCTTAAATGCTAGTTTAATGCTATCATTTTTTTTGTAGATTAGAAGAAAGAGAAGGATTAAATGGATTAGATGATTAATTGAATAATATTAAGGAAACTCTTGAATTATATCATCGTGAAGTTATTAACTTGTTTTATATAAAGGAATTAAGTAATCTTGACAAAAAAGAGAGTGATAGAATTAGGAATGGAGATTGTTGTTATTTAAGAGTAACAGTTTAAAGTGTAAATTGGAATATATTTGTTTTAATTTGTGTTTGGAAGAGTATGCTTGTGAATTAGTGTCTTATGGCTTAATAACATTAGATTATATCTTCACTTCGCAATATCGTGATATCCTTAAATGATGAAATGATTGATCATTAAAATAATGTTCTTTTTAGATGGTTTCAAGTTACTTCTTATTGAATGAATGGATATATTGTATTTGAATTAATGGTTTTATGGCTTGTTTTGATAGATCCTTTCAATGTGACTTTTCGTGAGTTGATTTTGAGTTAGGGACTTTCTCTCATTTAATTTACATTGCTATATGTTTTCTTTTGCTCTTTACCTAAGTGGAAAATTGGTTAATGTTATCTTTGTCATGATTGACGGTTCTGCTTGAGTTGTTAATGAGTCAAATTGAAAAGTTCTTTGAAGTTATGGGTATTCTGAGAGGAGAAAATAGAGGTTTCCCTTGGATTTTTGATTTAGTTCGTATCGAAGTTGTTGATGTTGTTTAATGGATTTGTTGATCTTATTTTGATGTTTTATCTCATTATATTTGAATCGCATTTAGCTCTTCAAGGTCTTGCATTTATTGTTGTCATATTTTCATGGGGAAACCCTAGTGTAAACTTTTTGAGAGTCTTCCAGAGGCTTGATTTTTATGGGTGGTCAATGGTCTCTCTCTATGTTCCTTTGATGTGGCAAGTGCTTTGGTATTTGGATTTTGAAAGGGTTGTACGAGAATTGTAAGATTTTGTTTATGTGTTTATAGCAAGATGGGTAATGCCTCGCATGTTTCTCTGTTATGATCTAATGTTGTTGTTATGTTGTACAACCCTTTGTTTTTTTTTATTCTTTGAGTGTCTAGAGAGAGTGGCTCTAAGTGGGTGGTCGGTGCACAAAGGGGCGCCAAGATAGCCCTCGTTAGAGTGAATTTAATAAGTGATAATTTAAATAATTAACTAGGGGATGGGTAGAATCACATTAAAAGATAATTGATGCCTCATCCGCCTTTTAGTGCTACCATAGACTAAAGGAGATTGAGAAGGCCGTGGTTGGCATGATCGTTGCCTTGTCTTCATGAAAGGTAATGGTTTCGCATGAGCAACCCTATGGGGTGGTTCCTTGAGATAGGTAGCCTGGATAACCATAGATGGAGGTGGCTCCTAGCACTTGGTTGTCTGGATAATCCATCAGTAGATGGAGGCGGCACCTTGCAATAGGTAGTCTGGAGAATCCATGTTAAGCCATGCGATGACACTCTCCTCTAACACTCCTTATTATGTTGTTTCTTTGGAAATCCTTTGGAAGTGGTTCTTTGTCTTGAATTGATGAAACATAGTTGTTTGAAATGATTTATGGTCTTACCCTATTTTATCTTTGGTGTACTTTGTGGTCTTGTATGATCTCATTGATATTTGACTTATGACCTTGTACTCTTATGGTACTGTGAAATGATGTTATTGTAACGTTTAATTGCAATTTGGAATTGTATTATGTTTATTAATTCAGTTTGATTTGGAAGTGTTTCATGATCATCCTTTGGTTACTTGTTTACTGGTCATTGCTTTGAATTATGTGACGAGATTTATGACTTTAAGTTATTATGTTGATTCTTGGATGTGGTTGATTATGTCTTTGTAATTCCTTGAGTGTTATGATACCTTTGTATGTTGTTGAGTTTTGTGGTTCCATGTTTGGATGTTCTTGGTTGAGGTCTCTTTCTTGTTAGCTCCTAGCACGGGGGGTGGGTCTTCAAACTCACGTGGTCAGGTGGAACATGCTAAGCACCCCATTGGGTTCCCAGTCGAGGATTAAGAGGTGCGGATTGGTGTCGTTGTAGCAACTTCAGAGTTGTATATGACTTGGAGCGAGTTAGGATACTTGGTATTCATTGGTTTATTTGTATCATGTTATATTGTGTATGGTTTCCATTTATGTTTGGAAACACTTTTGCATCATTGTACTTCTTAAGCATTGTACTGTAATGTAATATTGGCCATGGAAGTTGTTATCCAATGTGTTAAGTTAATCATGTGTATGTTGTATTTATGTACACAGATGGTTTCTTATCAATGATTTATCATCTATGTGTTACATTTGATAATGTTTACTTTATATCTTTGGATTTTATTCTTTATTGTTGTTGTATGGATCTAAGTCGCGTAATGACTCTTTGTGTACCCCAAGGGATGTATGTGTTAGTGAATTTACTTAAATGAAATTCATGTTATGACTTAATGTGTATTACATGTATGTTATGTTTACCCAATAAAAATAAATAAAAATTGTTGTGCAGTAAATATTGTTTAATTGTCCTTTGGGGTTCGTGACGGCATTACATGGCTCCTGTTGGGATGTTTATCAAAATAGAGTGTGATTCTAGAATCTCAGGTTGAAGTAGACTGATCATAAAGAACCAAAACTAGGACCTGCCCGGACAAGGCAAGGAAAAACAAAACCAAAGAAAACCAACATATATACAAAATTTAGAACAATGTACAATGTACTGCCCACATCAAATTTTCTCAGAAGCCTCCTTTGAATATACAAGCTTTTAGCCTGCATTCTGCAATTCAATAGGCTCCAACTTCACATTGGTGGCCCCAGGCCCCCATAATTGAGAACCATTCCTTTACTTTTTCAAAAACCCTATTCTCTATTGTCTACATTATGCCAAGACCATAGACACTGCCATGAATTTCCCATTGGCTAATCCTGTTGTGGTCATTGCAACTACCCACAATTGCAATATTCCTGGTTTTACCATGATCATCACTAGCCCTACCCAACTAAAAATTGTATTCAAACATCAAGTGAAATCCAAGATCAAAATGGCATCTTACCTTATTCATTTCACAATTACTCTTAACTGGACACTCATTCAACTGGATAGGAAATGGAAAGTATTCATAGTCCATTTGATCATTAACACCATAAGGGTTGACATCAATTTTAGTTTGTACATCAAAATGGAAGCTTTCATAGATAATTTTTTCAAGACCCTCACCTAGAAGCATATATCATGACTCCCTGAAACTGTGCATTATAATTCCATTTACGATAACTCAAGGTTATTAGAAAGTTCATATAAAACATTGGAGTCATCCTTTGGTAACTGTCTCATGCCAAGTAAAAATTTATCAAGTGTGATGAATGAGAAATGTTCAGACACAAGAACATTCTCAAACTATTGTTCACATTCACTTGAGCATTGTAAACCTGTAATATTGCCATTTTCTTTATTACTTTGGGAAAGCAATTCATCAAAACCCATGATTCCTCTACTCATATTCAGATGAGGATCACCACCACAAACATCATTGTCAATTATATCCCATGCATCAAAAAATATTTCCATTTTAGGCTTACTAATATATTCTAATCCATCTTTTGAATCACTATCCGGCTCAATGCAGAATGTTTCAAAGGATGGCTCAAATAACTCAAAATTAACATGGCCAGTAGCAAGGCAACCATGTGCCTCATATATTAATATGTATAATGACTCAAATGTGAAGGTTTCATTATAATGTGAAGGTTTTTCATTGGCCCAATTGAATAAGCTTCTTCATCCCTTTCTTCATCAATACATTTTTTTATCAAAACTAATCATGTCCATCTTTGCAACAAAACTTGCACATTCCACTTTTGCTTCACATAGATAATCAGGAACAACTAGGACATGATCCTATTGGTTAGTTCCAAAATATTCATTATTCTTAGCACTATTCTCATGCTTAGGATGCTAAACATATATGTTCTTGTCTTCAAATTCATCATCATTCACAACACTAGTATGTTCTATTTTTGACACAGTTGGATTGCATTCCAGATACCCACCACATGGAATTTTTCCATTCACTAGTAAGGAAAAAATCCCATGAGTATTAGTATCATTTCATCCCTCCTACAAAGAAAATTCTTCTAGATCGTCATCAAAGCATGATTTCTATGCTTCAGAAAAATGATCAGAAGCTTCAGTTTCCCCTTGATCATTACTGCAAGGGAATTCATCATTACCTAGATGCTATGCTAAAAGTGTTCAAAATGAATACTCAAACCCTCATTCTCAATGTCTTGAAAATTGACTTATGTTGAGACAAAATAAATGCTTGCAAATGTATCTTCTTCCTTATCGCCAATGTACTAATTTTCACCTTGACTGCTTATGAATTGGTTATCATCACTATCCTCAGCCATGCCACGAGACACATGTCTATTCTCTGATACACCCTCTTCACTTAGTTTAGGTGTCTCATGATTTTCCTCAATAAAATAGCCACCTATGACATCTTTGGATTTCATACTTTGTGTATAATCACACTTGGCCTCCTCAACAATTCTGATCCAATCAATTGTCTGATCAAAACCCCGGGGCTTCAATTCCTTAGGCAAGGTACTTAGTCCTGGCTCAAAGATTTCATAGAACAAGTCGATGCACACTGCATCTTTTGGTATGAATCTTTAAGGAATGTCCACCAAAGCATCCAAAAATCTTGTGAATAGGTCATATGGTGATTCTTCCTTATACCTTTTCATATTGGGCAATCCTTGAACAAAGGATATTTGATCAACACTGTTAAACTCTATTGATGTTCAATTTTCAATTTACCATTAGTTGCACTAGGTGATGGTGGAAAAAATAGAATAGTATAAGCACCATTATAATGGAAATCATTTCTACTATCTGATCCACTTGCAAGAGGGGTACTAAAATGTCCGACACTTGCAGCCATATACCCTTTCATTATTGAGTACCTCAAATTGTTTTCAATGTTCATGGTAGTTTGATATGCATGATGTAATGTTGTGGGCTCCTTATCTCTCAAAAAATAGCTCATTTCTTCATCAAATGCACCCAAATATACAACCAAGCACTTTGCATCACTTGGTCTCATAATTTTAGGAATGTCCTTAACTATCTTTGCAAATCTGAGGTTGAAAGATGGGACTAACTCTTTTTCATCCTTTGAATTTCCATGAGTTTCTTCCTTATTAAACTTAGATTAATCCTTTCACCAAATTGTTCTATAAATTCTACCATGAATTCATTCCATGAAGAAATAGAACATATTGGCAAGTATGAAAACCAATCTCTAGCATCCTCCTTTAGAGATTGAACAAAGAATTTCTTGACAACATCTTCATGATATATCTTAGTCTCCCATCAAATCCATAAATGTATGCAAATATCTATAAGCTGACTCAAAACCTTATTTTGTGAATTTTGGAAAATGTTCCCTAATGTTATTTGAAACAAGGTTTGGGAAACCCTGAATACCACTAAAGTTTAATGTCCTATATCTCCCAATAGAGAAATTTCTTTGATGGCATGACAAAGATTGCATGCCTTGCATATTCTTACTTGATATTCCACGGGAAAATATAGAGTGATACATTTCCTTGTATCCCTTTATGAGACTCAAATATTAACTACGCAGTTGATCACTCACTACCCCATTCTTTGATTTAATCATGATTCTAAAAATACATGACTCTAATGCGTCTATGTGTAGGATATTATAATGGGAAGCTTTTAAAGATAAGCATACTTCATCATAATATAGAACTTCAAATTATATCTTAGAAGTATGGCAAATCACCACTACCATTCCCTTTATTAGTGCTCAAACCATTTAATAGGGAACCAAGGTTTTTTTCCAAATCACTCAACATGGTTTTCACACAAATTTAGGCTACTTGAAAACCAAAATAAGGGAAATACTTGGATATGCTATAGTTGTTTTGAACTATGCTTCTGATTGGAAAACTTTGCATATATGAAGCTATCATCACGATTTCATATTCAAGTTCTTTGCATAGAGTTGCCACCTCCTCCTACAGAGGAATGAACTTCAACAAGATGAAGTTCCTTTCAAAAGTTAATTTCACTTTGATTCTTCTTCAATATCATAAATACACAAGAATCCTTTATGTTTTGGAGTCCTTTGAAGCTCTCTTTTCAGCTACTTCTCAGGGTAGCTTCATCATGTGGGCTCCAGTCCAATTTATCTTTTCTCAACAAGTCTTCATTCTAACTTTCTGGATTCTCTCAAATAATGCATATTGGTATAGAGATCTCAGATTCGCCACCCACATCTAGTGAGAAATTATAAAACATTCATGAAATGATGGTAGATCTTGATAACACTTGCAAGTTTCAAGGGAAACATAGCAGATTCTTGCAACATTTATAAGAATGGAGTCACTGATACAAAGCTAGACCAAACGTGGGCATGTACTATCAAATTACTTGACTCTAACACTTATGATCTAGAAACACATACTTCATGAGTACTTCCTAGTAGAGTTTCCAATCTATTGGTTATTTTTTTAGAACCAAACTTGATCTCACCATTTACCTATGAATTTTCTAGAATTCAATGATAAGAAAAGGAAAGGATTGGCCAAAAAACAAGGATTATTAGGCCCTTACTTCTACACTTCAGGCTCTATAAAACCTAGGAGGGTAATCCTAATAATGTTTATATGATATTTCTACGCTATTTTTTATCATAAACATTGCCACACATAGATAATTCTCATATAAATAGATCAA
>VDFB02201265.1:0-45610 GCA_007258455.2 Sequoia sempervirens | reverse complement strand
AGAATAGTGAATAATACCTTGTAGATTGTGAATTAGTGTTAATAAGGTTGAAGGATCTTAAGATCTACAATACCATGAAACAATGAGTCCCCTATAGTAAGTAGGCAGTCTATAGGGCATAGTTTGATTTTATAGAAGGATGCTCATGAAAGGAATCTTCAAGTGATAGTGAGTGAGCTATTTAAGATTGCAGCTGAGGGTGCAATACCCAGTCTTAAAGGAAGTTAGCAAAGTAGTAAATGTGCAAGAAAATTGAATCGTACACAACAAACAATTCACAATGTTATCTTCCATAATGCCTTGAGTTTGAAGACAAAAATCTCATTATATCTTCATGATGAAAGTGGTGACCTTAATGGTAAATCACTGGAAACCATGATTTTAAAACATGCTATTGTGCTTATGGAGGCAACATTTTAAGCAAGGCAGTGAGTGGTGGTTTGGAACAATGTCAGGTATGAAGGACTTGTTTTATATGCATACTATGCAGTCTAGCTTAACACAATGTTCTTAGAAGAGATTGAAGATGGATTATGAAACTCAAGGGTTATCATGAAAAGGATTAAAGCAAAGACTGAGATCTATTTAAAAGCCACGATCATGAAGATATTAAAGATGTCACATGTAAAACCCTAGTAGCTGGAGTAATGAATATAGTGCCAAAGAGGATAGTGTGTTGGGGCAGATTTAGGAGATCTCCACATTATCTAATTACAGGGAAATACATCATTTATTTATTTTTTTAATTAAAAGAAATCATTCTAAACCTATATAGGATACATTGATACTTCAAAAGCCTCTGAAAGAATTTGAGATTATGCAAATATATGTCAAGTAACATTCATAAGGTTTAGAAAATCTTGATCACTCTCTAGAATAGCCCATTAAACATGGGTTGTGATTGAATGCACTACATAATTGATATAACACAACCACTCTGCATATCAACCAGAGTTATAGGCTCTTTATTGCAACAAGAGGTAATCACTCTTCGATCATGCTATAATTACATCCTAACTTGTTAAACTTGAGACAACCTGAATGCACCCAATGATGATTGACACCTACATTATACAACCTAAATTAACTACATTATATGAGTGCCTCCATTTCTATCACAACATAGCCACATTAAACTTGGTTCACACATGAATGCATCCTATATTTGTTATAGCACAACTGTGCCACATGACCAATAGAGTTATGGATCACATAATTACAGTCACAAGAATCTGTTCCTTGGTTGTGATCTTATGGTGATTCCACACAACAAAATCTGGACATGAAATTCTCAAAACCCTAAACCTCTAAAAATGAAATATGATGAGATATTGCTTTAAAATATGATTTTCAAACCCGGAACTACAAATCGACTTCACAACGAATTTGCAAAAAGACAATGACTACCCTCAACCTGGTGATATCTTCTTGAATTTTTTTCTATTTTTCCCAAGAAAATCATCCTTCTCCACCAATGTCTCAAGTAGAGCAAAACAATGTTGCAATAAATCAGGCGCGAACTCATTTTTCTTTATATCAGCCACAATTTGATTTTTTTAATTTTTCATGTTTTTCAAAAATTCGACGAAAATGATAGCCGACATTTTGATGAACCCCATGTTCATCGAAATTTTGACGAACGTAGGGGAATACTTTCAAAAAATTTGAAATTACACATCCAATTTTACAAGCACCCGACAAACATCGAATTTTACATATTTCGTTGGACAGTTTCGTCGGATTTTGCAGTCAAATGTATTAGTGAGTGTCCCCAAGAAGTGGGTGTGTTGATCCTAATTCTGGCGGATAGCTCCTAAAAGTCATCATTTGGTGGAAAATAAAATAGCTCCTTCTTGTTCCTTTTAAGGTCACCTTTTGCAATTTTGTCATTGACTTACTTAGCATGCACTCATATGTTGGTCAATCCTTCATTGTCTATGTAGACATTATTTTCTCCTTTTCCTCTAGGGCCTCTTGCATGCTTCTTCGATGGCCCCTCATCAGGTTCCATAAATCATGCACCTAAAGATATAGCAAGTTCTTTCATACGTAAATCAAGGAAAATGTTAGTCAAGTCCTAGAAACACATTGTTAGATCCATCCACGCATCATTAAAAGATAAAAATATTCATCGTTGTTCTAAATTTGGAGCTCATTTGGACCATAAACATAAATACAGGTTCAGGGGTGTGAGTGTAGGAAGGTCAAAATATGTTTGGAGTGTCTCCTGCTAAGCAATGGAATTTAGAGCACAGCGACCCATAGGAAAAAGTTTGCATTGTGGGACCCACGGGTGCCTCAAATGTTAAGGGCTACATGCAAAAGTTTGACCAATTTAGGAGATGCGGGAGGGAGCTATTCAGCCACCATCATATGTTTTCCATTAGGAACAACATTGGAAGGATGGCGGTCTGCAAAGCCATAACTCTTAGAAATTTTGAGTTTTTCCATATTAATCACATGGAAGATGCATTAGAATGGTGTCTAGACCTATTCCTCAGTGATTTTTCCCTTTTTTAAAAGTGCAAAAATATGGAATGTGGAAGCTAGAGTGTATGTTAACTTAAAAATGACATTGAGCACATGGAAACCCGTGGATGTCAACAGAGAGATGGTGGCTCGCAAGGAAGTTCCTGCAAATGGCAATGGAGGGATGGTGGTCCATAAGGAAGTTCTTGTGAATAGGAACAAAGGGACAATGTCCCACAAGGAAGTTCCCAAAGACAACGACGAAGGGATGGTGGCCCTCAAGGAAGCTCCCGCGACTTCACAAAGCTTAGTAAATTTGATATTTTTCAATTTTAGCACATGGGAAAAGGCATAGAAAGAGTGCCAAGACATATTTCCTTAAGATTTGACTCATTTTGAAAAATGTGGAAATTTGGAATGCGAGAGTCAAAGGGCTCACCACCCTTTTGTAATGGCATTGCTCAAATGGACTTCTGCAAGTGGACTTCCACAGTGAAATTTCCACAATGTCTAAACACATGGAAAATTTGATGCAAACCCCTTTAGGCAGGTGAAGACACTCACTTTATGGGCCCTAGATGATGAAAGCTTGAAGTTTGTACCCTTTTTTGGAAATGCAAAGATTTGGGAGGGGGAAGTCGAATGGTCTGCCACCCTTTTAAACACAACAATAAGCACACGACAGCCCA
This sequence comes from Sequoia sempervirens, assembly GCA_007258455.2. Taxonomy (NCBI): domain Eukaryota; kingdom Viridiplantae; phylum Streptophyta; class Pinopsida; order Cupressales; family Cupressaceae; genus Sequoia; species Sequoia sempervirens. The sequence continues at coordinate 42,452 of VDFB02201265.1, read as the reverse complement.
CACACGACGACCCGCAAGGAAGTTCCTACAAATGGCAATGGAGGGATGGTGGCCTACAAGGAATTTATCATGGATGGCGATGGAGGGACAATGGACAGCAAGGAAATTCTGGTGGACAGCCACAGAAGGACGACAACCCACAAGGAAATTCCTGCGGAGGGACAACAACCTGCAAGGAAGTTTCTGCAACTTCCCGAAACTCAACAAAACCTTGGCAGTTCACTTAGGCATCACAAAAATATCCCAAATCCATAGGAAACTTTCCCCCAAAGTCAAAAAATGAAGGAAAGAGCGAAGCAAGCGAGCAGGGACCAAGTTAGAAGGAGCAAGGAAAAAGTGGAAAAAGGGGAAGAGGACTTTGTTTCTCTTCTCACACTTGAACACCCTGAATTAAAATGAAGGGTAGGGAGAAATTTTTATAGGCCAATTTTTATTAATTCCATGCATTAATTTATTGGTATGATGAACCTGGTTAGGTTAGATGTGAAAACCCACACTTGTTTGGATGCTTGGTCAAGGCTCAGATGGAGAAACTAAGTTTGGATCCCACCATGTGGGTGGAAGTTGGGCATCAGTCGCTACTCAATGAAAAAATTATGAGCGGTGACCCACAACTACAGATCCATGAGGCCTAAGGGACACTGGGGCAATAGGTGAAGGGAAACTTATAGGGGCATTTCTATGAAAGCAAAGGACTTAGTGAAAATTAGGTGGGTGAATCTAGTCAAGGGGAATTTGATCATTCTAAGACATGTGATCCACTTGGACTCTAGGAAAGGGGCATACAAAGTGAGGTGAGAGAAAAAATGACCCAACAAGAGTAGGAACAAGCCATTGGGAGTGAAAGAGAGGGGGATCCCTGCCTAAGGTGGGGCATGTGTACAAAACATGCACAACAAATGGTGACTCGCTAAGGAAATTCTCTAGAGAATTTTGATGAGAAACTGGAGTCACAAACCTAGAATCTTTGGTTCTAATTTTCACACTAGGGAAAACAAACCAAACGCTCGACCAAAAGATCAAAACCACTCGCCAACCCAACCTTCAATATGTTGAAAATCCAAGTGTGTGCAATTGCGTTAATTCCCATCCTAGAGTTGCTATAGGAACCTAAGCTCTGTCAAGTTAAGCTACATAGTTTATTCTAACTCCAAAAGCATCTGGTACATTGCATCACTTCCAGTCAGGCATCCATAGTCCTGACAAGGTTTTCATTGTGATTCTCCTGAACATTGATCTATTGCCAGCCAAGTATCCATAGCCCCAATAGAGTTGCTCAAATCCAACTGAAAAGTTGAATTTCTTTCTTTTGATTTTCAATATTTTTATTTTCTTTCATTTTTTTTAATTTTTCTCTTTTCAATTCCTTCATTTCAACTTGCAAGTAGTGGATCTCACATTCAGGGCTAAGAATCATAGTGGCGCTGAAGTAGAATTTTAGTTTTTTTCACTTAACTAGACTTCACAAAGGACCTATAGAAGCCTCCAAATTCTTAAAGTGTGTGAGAGATATAATATTTTAGAATACATTAGAATTAGACCAACCAACGACTCATCCCCTTCAAATCAAACATCCAGATCGCTTGACACTAACAAAAGACCCTCACCATCCACTCTAAAAACTTGATTGAAGTTTTCCAAAGAAATGGATAGAACAACCCCAGGAAATAAAGTGATGGTTGTTGTGCGTACAGACATACCCGATAGAAGACAAGGAGACCCTGAGCAAAGTAGCAGCAAAGCGGAAGCAAAGTGAAAGTGAAACACCTAAACTAACCAAAGAGGGAAAGTGAAAGAAAATGAAAGGGGAAACCAATCTAAAGAAAACTAACCTACAACAAACCAACTACCCAACGAAAGCAAGAAAGTGAGGTATATACATGAAACCTACACTACCCAAAATGAACCATGTACAAAGATATTTACAAATAAAAACATTCATGCCCATTAGATTTCATAATGCATGCACAAGCAGTAGGGAAATCATTACAGTTCTAAGCCATGCAGATTTATCTTTATACTTAGAAAAAAGAAGTTTATTATTGTTGCATTCAAATTCAATCACATATTCAGGAAAAAAAAAATTGAGGTAATTCATTAAATCCATAGTTGATCCATAAACACGTCCATCTCCCCTCGTTCACATAATAAAAATGATAAACACAGCTATAAGTATTCATAGGAGTAAGGAAAGATAGAACCTGGATATCACCATGCAGAGGTGGTAGCTTGTGATATTTGAGAGCGATCATTGTATCATCGGCCGTTGTGTTAGCAACCTCGGGTGGTGGCACAATATTGTGCAACATTTCTGATCTTAAGCTTCCATAGGGTTGGGAGAATGAGGCAATAAACACCTCTTCCAAGCCATTAGTGGGACCTTCAACCTCTATTGGTTGTTCTTCGAGGAGATATACTTAATTTTCTTGAGCTTTCGTAGTCTAGAACACTACTTGATTACCACCTTCAATGGGCAGCATGCCATCCCATCTCCTTTCCCAGGTGTTGATCTTAATTTTATGATGTTCAATGTCATAGGGACATGACATGGAAAAATCTATCCCATTGCAGCTCTCTAAATGTGAAAAAGTATCAACAATGGTCAAGGAGGAAGGACTCCTAGTTGCATCTTGTAGTTGGTGAGGTATGTCATACTTGTTGGAAGTCATCAAAACACCCCCTCCTTTGTCTTTTTCTCTTTGCAATTCATGTATCTCACCATAATGTTCACTTGTTTCCTCTTGTTCACTATCATTGTAGATGGAAAAAGGGTTCCTCTCCCAATCTAAAAGCTCTGATGTTTCTCCATCTACAAGTTCAAGTAGTATATCCTCATCACTTCCTTCTTCTAAAATATACTCATCTTCGGTGTTGGCATACCTCTGGAGTATAGCTCCCAATGGAAAAGATTCATCAATGGAGGGCACCTCGTCAAGGGGGCCAAGATTTAGTTGTTGCAAGATGTCTTTGGTCATTACATTGATTGCTACCCCTAAATCAATCAGAGCATTCTTCACTTGAATCCCCTTTTATGACAACTGCTACCATAGGACTACCTAGGTCATTATACTTGGGAATAGTCACTTTTCCCAATATGATATCAGCTAGCTAGCCCACCACATGAATTGTAGTTGGGTCTTTCTTCTTCCTTCCTGGCTTCTTAAGACAAGCTTCCTTAATAGCTTTGTCATAGATTGAAACATCTTTTATGGCCTGAAATAGGGGTATTTGAACACATATGTGCTTTTGTATACACCTAAAAATGGTCTGGAGAATATAATTAATTAGATATGATTTATTTGATTAATTAATCCTAAATTCATCTACTTAATAAATAAATAGAAATATTTATTTATATTAAGTTCATTATTAATTCTTCTATTTTATCACATTATTTTCCTCTTAATTAAATAAGCAAAATTAAATACTTTGTTTTATTTAATTATTATCATTATGATCTCTTCTATACTTTATCCATTAAATTATATCTTAAATTAAATATACAACTTCAATAGTTGATATTATTTAATTATCTCATCACATTTCTTCTTAATTAAATAAAGATATCCTAAAATCTTTAACTTAATTATCGCATCCCTTCTATATTTATTTAATAAACAACCTCTATAGTTTGTTTTATTAAATTATTTATCTCTCTTTTTGCTAATTTAAATAAACCAAAAATATTTAAATAAAAGCATAAATAAAATCCCTCTATTCACTCACCAATAAAATTAGATTTTTCAAATCTAATCAATTTAACTAGCATTCATGGGAAAAGCCTCGGGGACAAACCTATAGGAAATCCTCTCAATCTTCTTCCTCAAATCTTTCCTCTTATCTTGCCTAGTGTTTTCATGGGGAGGAACAATCCCCCATGATCAACTCGACCTTCTCATCTCTTACCATTCAAATCTCTAGATTTAATCTCAGCTTTTGTTGTGTTATCCCTGTGCAAAACTGTTGCCAGAAATCTATATATACAGCCTTCTGAAACATGAAAATGACCCTGAGAAATCCCAATTTATGCAAACTTACTTTGCAGGAATACAACCAAGCAACCAAGCAATCATAAGCATTAGCATTAGCATTTTAGTATCATCATAGCATCATGGCATCAATAGGTTTCACATCACGACAACATCATAGTTTCTTTTTATTGTAGCTTTCATCCATCAAGCTTCATTTACAGTAGCATCATAGCTGTCAATTTTATTATCCATCATCACAATCACAATATTTAGCATCATTCCATTCTCTAAATAGGCATTTTAATAGTCACAGTACTTTATCAAATCTGAGAGTCTTTCCGTGACTCATAAATCTTTGGAGATAGGAGACAATGAGATACTTTCAAGCTTTTCTCTATTTTAAATTAGTTTAATTCATGTTTAATCTTGATACAATGTTTCATTAAGAGGTGTATTTAATTGTATTTAGTTTATTTTATCCACACTTACATTTTGGCACCCACCATGGGGTTGTACCTCATATTTTTAACAATTTTTTTTGGAAAGTTTTTGTACAGGAATCCGGCGTAAATTGTTTTAGCGCAATCGGAGGATTTTATAGCACTTTGAGACAAAATATAGCGCATCTGAATTCTGTTCTAGTGCTTCCAAAGAAAATTATAGTGCTTTAAAGGACTATTTTAGCACTTTGATCTTACCTTCCAGCATAGGCCGACAATTCACACCTAGCATTTGTTTTAGAGCGTTTGTAAAATCCTATTGTGCTTCAGGCTATTTCTATAACACTTCTAGCTATTTCTATAGCGCTTATGGTTATTTCTATAGTGCTTCTAACCACTGTAATAGTTCTTCTGTGTAATTCATTTTTTGGATCCGACACGTCCGCAACCAGTAAATTTCATTTCTTTAGTTGGTTTAAAATTAATCAATCTAGGATAGGCACTTCTTCAGTTGGTGTAAAAATGAATGAATCCTAGGATAGTCACATTTTCATTTGGATTAAAAATTTATCAATCTATGGTAGTCACCAGACTTTTCAATTTGGGATTTAAAAATGAACACCATGTCTTTTTGTGAAGCAACATCTTCACATAGATTAGAAAATTTTTGTTTGGGCTCTAAAATTGAACAAGTGTTTTTTGTGTTTGTATGGTTGATAAGCATATGCTCCCCCCTTAACTGGGTGATCCAAAAAGTCAGACTCATCCTTTTTATGCATTCTTCAAGTTTTATTGCATCCTTTAGAAGGCATTCCATAGTGGGAAAAAGTACTCACCCTACGGGAACAACCTAAGTGGGTTCAAACCAAAGCCAAGTTTTTCCACCCCACTATAAAATTTAAAGCAAATATGGGGAAACCCACTTTTTTCCGGAAGTGTGCAAGATAACCATCCCTAAAATCTTTGTTCTAAAGGTTGGGAGGTCTCCTGAGGGAGTTTATTATTTCCACTCTGAATGGAAACCCTTTCTAAGAACCTAGTGTAGTATCTAATGGAGTTAGTAACCAAACATTGTAATACTCGCAGTGCAAGGGGAGGGAAGAATCTGCCCCCAAGACACTCACCATATAATTGCCATGAATAATTTTCTTAGGGGATCGAAGAATCTAACCTTGAGTACACGCCTTGAAAAGACAAAAACACGGGTGCCCTCTAGGGGGTGACACGACTGTGTGAGTCAACGCAATTTTAAGATGTGGGTTGTTGAGTATAACGATGACCTTTTGACTATTAAGAGTGAATCTGTCTGAAGTGCTTTATTGTTATCAAACTAGTGAAAATAGGACCATGCGTGGTTCTTTTGAACATACACTATCTGTTTAGATTACAACTCTTAAAAAGAATTGTCTTATTTTGAGTGTTGTGTATTCCAAAATCATTAAAATTCAAATAAAAGATCATCCTGAAAAATACAAACAAATCAAACAAAATAAAAACTAAGAATATATGATTAGAGATTGGAAAACCACTAATTTTGTCAAAAAATCTCTTCCCAATAGAATTAGAAAACTAAAGACATCACTTAGTTACAGAAATCTTTTGCAAAGAAGTTTCTTGTATCAGAATAGGAAGACTTTGCTTCATCATAGAACTTTCCTCCATAGGTTTCATGATTTTGATAGGGGTTACACTGATGATTATGCTATAGAACTTTTGAATTCACAAGCCTATATTCAGAGAAGCACTCTTTCATAGGAATCTAACCATAGTCAACGTATTCATCAATCCTCCATTCCACAACCCACCATAGAATACTCCACTAGAACTAATTAGTTCTTACGATAGAAAAATCTATGGAAACCTTAGGTTGACATCCAAAATCAAGGAGTTACCACCTTATGACCATTTGGCAACCTACAACTCCCATTCAACAACCCATCCTTATACCACCTATCATACAACCTAGCCTTATACATCTTGAAAACGGCCAAACAGACATTATCAGTAGCTTGAGGACATTTATTTTTGAGGAAAACAAAATGCCCCACCAATTTCTTATAGCATCCATTGTTCTAAATGAAGAAGAAGAAAAGACAAACATAGCAATAGGAAGACCCATGTTACTACCTCCTACCTGGGAATAGGTAAGGAATGACATAATAATAAGGTGTTGAAACCATCATACAACATACCTTATGACCATTTGGCGACCTACAGCTCCCGTTCAACAACCAGGGCTAACCACACCAATATTTCAATCTGGTGACATACACATTGAAGGCACTCAAACTGACATCATCAGTAGTTTGAGAACATTTATTTTTGAAAATAATGAAACACCCCATCAATTCCTCATAGCATCCATAGTCTTGGACGAAGAAGAAGAGAAAGCAGACATAGCAGCTAAGAGACCCATATTGCCACCCCCTGCTTGGCATTAAACAAAAACTATAGCACTTCTAAGACAAACTAGATAGTGCATATAAACTCTTTTTTAGCACTTCCGAAGAAAATTATAGCACTTCCACCCTCTGTTTTAGTGCTTCTGAACAATCTTACAATGCTTCTGTCAAACAACAAATCAAACTGTCAAAATTCTAGTGTTAGCACCGTTCTAGCGCTTCTGAGCCAGCTTTTAGCGACTTTTGGCGTATGTTCTGGCACTTCTAATTAATGTTATAGCACTCTGTCATTATCAAACATTACTATTGTTAATTACCAGCCCCTCTTTTAGCGCTTCTGCACTCTATCTTAGTGCTTCTACATTATTTTATAGTGCTTTTATCATAAATTGTACCGCTTCTGCATTCTATTTTAGCACTTCTTCCCTCTGTATTAGCACTTCCACAAAATAGAAAAATAGAGAATCTTCTGAAACAACTGTCAGACATATTGACATCAGAAACATAGGATTCTACTAGTCAGAAATATTGTATAGATCAAATAGTGTCCTAAAAACTTGAAACAAAGTAGGTTCTTACAAGTTAAATTGTTTCAAACAAAACACCAAATCTTGCAAAATAAAAAGTGTCCAATTATAAAAAAAATCCTAGATTATTGAGCCAAGTTTCCTCATCAAGATTTTTACATCCTACCATCACGAAACAAAACTCAGTAATCAGGAATTTTAACTTAGCTTTGTTAATAGAATACATCATTTTATTGGGCTTCTTTAAAATAAAATTGACACTAACACCACATAGAAGATCGAAGTTTAGTGAAAAACAACAAAAACTTGTATGCCAATCTTAAACAAGGTTGCAAAGAAAAAAACTCAGAGAGAAGGAAAATAAAAATCTAAACATGACTGAAGAAAACCCTTTTTCCCGATACCAACAACATGAAAAAAATGAAATAACACAAGAGGATATACAACATGCCCAACAAGACCCAAATTTTCATAAATTTATGGAAAAGGTCTTATAAAAAGACATGGATGAATACCTCTTGATGTTAGCAGAGTTAGGTGTCAAACTTCCGAAAGATCTTGACATCAATCGGTTGAAGGAAACACCTAGAACCAATGAAACAGAACCAAAACCCACCCAAGATACGGATCAAGTGGTCACTTTCACAGCTCAAATGCAAATCCTACAACAAAAAATTCAAAATATGCAAACAGGAACCACAAAAAAATATTTATTAAAGGACATTTGTCCTTACCATTTTCATCCATGTGTGGATATGATACCCTTCCCAAGGCATTGTGAGTTTCCTAAATACGACAAATACAATGGAAAATTAGACCCGATTGACCATGTACGAGAATTCATAACAATGAGCCTTGAGTTTGCACAAGAAGATACATACCTCATGAGGTTATTTCCTAGGAGTTTGGGGGCCCATTAAATGGAGTGGTTTTCAAAATTACAACCAGGGATTAGATCCTTCAAAGAATTGGTTACAAATTCATTTCTCAATTCTCCTTCAACACAACACATGATGTAACCATAAAGGATCTATATAATCTAAAATAGAAAAATGGTGAGACATTCTTATCATTCTTACAATGATGGAGAAAGTTGTTCGCTAGATATCCTTGATCTATACCTGAGGAGGAGAAGATTGAATTATTTATAGACAACTTAAATGATCAGATGAGTTATAGACTTGAATTGCAATGTCCCCCAACATTCAAAAAATTAATTGAGAATGAGCTCAAAATTGAAGAATCCCTAGTCAAACGAGGAGTGATCAAACACTATAGTGAAACATCCAACAATGCAAATCACTATGGAAATAATGACAAGCCAAAATTTTGGCAGAAAAATAGAAATACTAGAAGCAATGAACCTATAACTAACAATATAAAACCAGTATTCAATTTGATAGCATCAATTGTCAAAACAAATCAAAGTGAAAACCAAAACAACAATCAGAGCACTATTCAAAACAATAACACCAACAATGGATAATCTCGACCGTCATACCAAAGACAATCCAATTGACCGAAATTCACCCCATTAGGACAAACATTGGAATCAGCAATGAGAGAACTCATTGCAAACAGACTTATTACTTTACTAGAAGCTCGAAATTGGGAGCCAAAGGTAAAACCATCCTAGTGGAATGATGCAGATTATTGTAATTTCCATAAGAATAAGGGACATAAAACAAACGACTGTATGCAAATAAAACACCTAATACAAGACTTAACCGAAGCCAAGAAGGTGTTTGTTGAAGGGAATTAGACAAACAATGATCACACTGCATTTACCAATCCATTACCCAACTATGAAAAAGGAGAGTCTTATTCTAGTGGTAAGGGAAAAAGTATAAACTATGTCTATGACACCACCATTCTTTTCCTTTTCGAGGTAGAGAAAAATGACATTGATAATCAAACAGATGACACAAACATCAATGACATCAAATCCCTGAACATAATGCTAAGCACAAATACATTTGATAATCAAATCAATGTCCTAAAAATCAAGGAAACACAAGACCATCCACAAGTCAATATAATGACAAGGGGGTAGTCCAGAGTAATACTAAAAGGAATTTCCTCCAAAAAAAATACTCCCCCATCACATCAATACAATATCGTGGACCAATTACAAAAGATACCCACGCAAATATCCATTCTAGAACTTAAAATTTCACCATCACACAAAGAATTTTTGGAACAGGATCTGGTAGCTACAATGGTCCCTAATAATTTGGATGTTTGTCAATTCCAAGCCATGGTGGGGCATCTCACCACACCTCACTGTTTTTCATTCTCTAAACAGGATGATGTATCTTTAAATCACCCCCACAATGCGGCCTTGCATATAGAATTTTTGATCCATAAACACCATTATAAGTGTGTTGTAATAGATGGAGGAGTTGTTTTAAATATTTGTACCTTGAAACTGATTCATGCACTAGGCTATTCTGACAACGCCATTGACGTCAGGAGAAAAATAACAATAAAGGCATATGATGAAGAGGAAAGGTCTTCTAAAGGGCTTATTATACTTCCAATTCAGGTAGGGTCGATTGTCAAAAAAATTGTTTGTCAAGTGTTAGACAAGGATCTAACATACAACATACTATTGGGTTGTCCATGGATCCATGAAATGCAGGCGGTACCTTTAACATACCATCAATGTTTGAAATTTCTAGTAAATGGATAGGAGGTCACCATATTAGTTGACAACAACAATCTACAGACTTGCAACATGTTAAAAGCAACTCAAGACACTCTGGTACCTCATAACAGAGAAGTCAATACTTCCACTCCATCCGCTGTTGACAACCAACCCAATTTCATATCTAAATGGGTTGAGAAGAAGAATCTATAGAAAGAAACAACTGTCGCGGACACATCAAACATCGAAGGTCCTATGAACAAATTATCAAAACAACTTTCAAAAAAGGTTTAGATAAAGGAAAAGGGCTTAGGGGAATATTCTCTTGAGCAATATTTGTGCCTATCACAATTGCTACCATCACCAAAAAGATATAGACAACCCATATTAAATACAAGTTCATCACAACCCATCACAACTCTAAATGAAAGGTTTATAAAAGAAGGTACACTCGAAGATGAGTCAGAAGACAAAGCCATTCTTAATTGGCTATACAAAGACGAGGAAGCATCAACATTAGTGAATGTCAGCATCAAAACATATCAGAATGGAAAAGGGAAGGCCATTTTAGAGAAAATGGGTTATGAAGGTCAAGGACCAATTGGCAAGAGAAAGGATGGTATTATTGAACCCATCCAACCTCTAACATTACATCCTAATGAAAAAATAGGATTAGGCTACATAACTGAACAAAAAGAGGAAGAAACCCAAAAAGTAGTAGAAAGGATACTACAAATGAGAGATGGCTCTAACACAGACTCCAATGAATATGAATGGGATCATCTATCTGCTACATTCTATACTGATAAAGAGGTTGATGTTATCCAATTATATACACCCTTACAAGAGAAGGGACAAATTTCACGAAATAGAACATTTGTTATGGGATCAACAAATATTGATGACTCAAGCGAGGACAATCAGACATCGAGTGAATCAGAAGACTTGGAGGTGAGTACTATCATAGACCTCTAACTTCCTACCATTAAATTTGACCCCCTCGCTATTATTACATTTACAACAATTGACCTTACTCAACCTAATGACTTGTTACCTTTAATGCACCCTGAACTTATTGACCGGGAACCCATCAAACCTATTCTTATACCAGTCTTTTCAAACAATGATGCCATCATAAATTATCTTTGCAGTGATGAAACTGATACAATTACTATCCATAACACTCATATTGGTGCTTTACAATAGGAGGGTGCCAAATATTTCAGTTGCAAAAATGATAATAGGAAAAATAAATCTAATGGTGAAAACCTCTCTGAGGCAGCATTAGACTTTGAAAAGAGAAAAATAAAGAACATATCCAACAGTGAAAACCTTTCTGAGACACTGAAGGATGGAAGATTTGACACTCTCCCAAAGCATTACCATGATATATCATTGGTACTGGTAGAGACGACACAGTCTATAAATCTAGGAACAACTGAAAATGCAAAGATCTTACATCTAGCAGCATCCATGAAAGAATAGGAGAAGCCTACATTCACCAGATTCTTTGAGCAGCGACACATAAATTTTGCATGATCTTATTCTGACATGCCAAGATTGGATCCACAACTCCTAATGCATCATCTATCACTACCAAAGGTAATCAAACTGGTTAAACAGAAATTTAGAAAGATGCATCCCCACATCACCCTTATGGTTAAAGTTGAACTAAAGAAATTATTGGATACAAGTTTTATCAGGTCCATAGATTATGCAGAATGGATCTCAAACATTGTGCCAATATCCAAGACTAATAATAGCATTAGAATATGCACGAATTTCAAGGATTTAAACAAGGCGTTCCCAAAGGATGATTTTCCTTTGCCCAACATTGACATAATTGTTGATCTAAAAATAGGACATGCCATGTTATCTATAATGGATGGCTTCTCATGATATAATCAAATACAAATATCACCTAAAGATCAAGAAAATATGACATTCACTTGCCCTTGGGGTACATTCTGCTAGAATGTTATGCCCTTCAAATTGAAAAATGCAGGTACGACATATGAGCGGGCAATGACCACAATTTTCCATGACGTGATGCATACTTTCATGGAAGATTATGTGGATGACATCTGGAAATACTTGATAAATCTTCACTAGAATGGAAAAATTCAATGTAAGGTTGAACCCAAAGAAATGTGTCTTCGAGGTAACATTAGCAAAACTTCTTGGTTACATAGTGCTAGAAAAATTTATTGAAGTGGATCCATCTAAGGTTAAAGTAATAATGAAGATGCTTCCACCTAAAAATATCAATCAAGTATGGTCCCTACAAGATAGGTTACAATCCATCAGGAGATTTATCTCCTAGCTAGCAGATAAGAGTCACCCATTTAATCATCTACTTCATAAAAATGTTTCATTCAAATGGGATCATAACTGTGAAACAAATTTTAGTCAAATAAAGTAGTATTTGGTGTCACCTCCAATACTCATGCCACCCATAGTAGAAAGACCACTATTACTATATATTCCAATAACTGACATATCTTTAGGAGCTCTATTAGCACAAGAGGATTCTAAAGGAAAAAAACAAGAAATTTACTACATCAACAAGACCATCAATGGATATGAAATAAACTATACATTCATAGACAAGGCTTGTTTGGTAGTGGTATTTGCAACCCAATAGTTGTGACACTACATGTTGACTCACACAATCAGGCTTATAGCAAAAATAGACCCATTGAAATACCTACTCGGTAAAGCTACTCTAATAGGGAGACTTGCAAAATGGGTCATGATCTTAAGCGAGTTTGACATCCAATATGTCGATATGAGAGCCATCAAAGGATAGGTAATAGTAAATTAACTAGTTGAAGCTCCATTATAGGATCATCATCCAATGAACATTGAATTTCTAGATGTCGACATCATGAATATTACAACACAACAATGGATGCTTTGTTTTGATGGATCATATACACAAAGAGGAGCTGGTGTAGGAATTCTATTTGTCACACCTCAAGGACACACCATTCCAAGATCCTATAGGTTAATGTTTGAATGTACAAAAAATATAGCTGAGTACAAAGCATTGATTATCAACATCAAAGTAGCTATTGAATGGAAAATCACAAAAATGCAAGTGTATGGGGACTCACAGCTTGTCATCTATCAAGTAAATGATGAGTATCAAACAAAGGATGAGAAGCTCATGCCTTAAAAGTAAATGATAAATAATCTTAAAAATTACTTCATGGATATCAAGTTTGAGCAAATACCAAGGGAAAAAAACAAAGTTGTAAATGCCATGGCGATAATTGCCTCCCTTTTGCAATTATCAGAAAAGAAAGGTCGATATGAGTTTATGGTTGAACAAGTATCTAATCCTGTATATGATAATCCTAATTCATTGACCATATACTACATAACCAACACTCAACCCTCACAATATGGAGAGATCTATACTTACCTCAAAGATAACATTATTCCTCTTGATCTCTCTAGAAACCAAAAGCGTAACTTTATCCGTCAATCTTTGCGACATACATTAATCACTGATATCCTTTATCGTCGAGGTATAGATGGTACTCTTCTTCGGTGTCTAGAGCATCATGAATATAAAAAATACTTATGAGAGGTCCATGAAGGTATTTGTAGGATCCATTCAAGTGGGCTAACCCTAGCTAAGAAACTCCTCTGTTTAGGGTATTACTAGCCAAACATGGAGAGGGAGGCCTATCAATATGTTAAAAAGTGTCAAAAATGTCAGATTCATGGTAATCTAATTCATGCACCAATGTAAGAGTTACAACCATTCACATCCACATGGCCCTTTTGTCAATGGGGACTGGTCCTAGTAGGGAAAATAAATCCTTCTTCATCTAATGGGCACAAGTTCATCATCACAACAACAAATTATTTCACAAAATGGATAGAAGCAGTTCCTTTGACAACTGTCACTAGAAAACAAATTTGATCTTTGATACTCAACTACCTCATCTATCAGTATAGGGTACCTCAATCCATTATCATGGATAATGGAAGGCCTTTTAAAAATCAAGATGTCTAGGAATTATGTGAACAATTCCATATTCAATATCATTTTTCAACATCGTACTATCCACAAGGAAATGGCCAAGCAGAAGCCTCAAACAAGACAATCCTAAAAATACTAAAGAAGATGGTAAATGATGTTGGACATGATTGGCATGTTTAGTTAAATCCTACACTATGGGCCTACAAAACCAACATTAGAACACCAATAGGAGCTACACCATATGCCTTGGTGTATGGATCAAAGGCCATTCTACCAATTGAAGTAGAAATACCGTCACTCTGTGTCTCACTAAAAGGTATCATTATAGATAAAGATTATAGAGTTTCAAGGCTACAGGAACTGGAATTACTAGATGAACGCCATCAACAAGCAATCTTCAAGATAGAGAAAATAAAGGGAAGTTTGTGTTGGGACTTAAAATTTCATGTAAATTTTAGGTCCCCATATTGAAAAAGAGGATTTTAACACTTAAAAATTCAAGTGTAAAAGCAATCTCAGGAGCACATTTTGAAAAATGATAATTTTGGATTTGTTCAATTTCAAGCGAAATCACTTTGCAGACATGTTCATTTATTGCATGGGAGTATACACCAATTTTCATCCTCATATGATCTGATTTGACAAAGTTTTGAAGCAACAAGTTGAAGGATTTTCTAGAAAATCTGCTATCAGCATAGTGGAATATGTTAAAATGGTCAACTTTGAGGGTGAATATTAAGAAAATGGATGATGATAATCACAAATATATTGGTGCCTTCAATTCTCTACACCAAATTCTACCTTCGAGCCAATTTTTTAGGGCATTTGGACATCGTTTGGTATTTTTGCAAAGTCAAAACCGAATGAGTTTTACACAATTTGGTAGGCACAATTTTGCAGAAAATCACTGAGTGAGCTACTTTGAGTATCGTCAGTTTTCAATTTTGACAAGTTCATGCCAAATCAGTTTACAAGCATATTACCCTACCTTCAAATAACACACTAGTGATATTTCATGGGTTTTTTAGATCATTTGATCAAGTTTTCAAAATTATTTTGGAGGTTATTCGGCTTGCCTTTGTCACAGTACAAAATGGTAGAAAATAAATTCTAATAAATACACACTTAAGTTTAAAGCATATTTCGGGTTTTGATGGTGAGAATCGAAGTATCATGAGGTTCAATTATTTGGGGATGTGCCAAGGGAAATAAGAATTGAGGAAACTATCATATACATTATGATGCAAAAGACCATTTAAGTTGGACTTTGTGTACAAGTTAGCTCTTACCGCATTGCTTGGAAGATAATATCTACAATTTCAAAACAATTATTGGCTCATCTGATAGTGAAAATTTTCCAGGAACAAATATATCAAGATTCATGTACTACCTTGCAATGGTATTACAAGTTGTTTCACATCCTCCTCACTTTTATGCTCTTATAGAATTTGTCAATGTAAGTTCTCAAACGTCCTATTTCCCTGTATAGACATGGAGGATAACTCAATGAGGAACAATCTATAATGACAAGAACAAATTTTTAGAAAAGGATTTCATCAAGGAAAAGAAGGAGAAAATTCTTGCAAGAGATCATTCAAGAGGTATAAGTTGAGAACGGGATATATGAAGGAATTTAAGTATGAAATGTGTAGCAACTACGGGTGTTGGGAAATGCTCAAAGGTATTTAGTATCATGGAAAGCAATGACTTCCAATTGTGCACAAAAGGAATAAAACTAGAAAAACAATTACGCTTGGAAAATAGCTTTAGAAAGGATGTGAAAATGATGGTATGAATAGTGGGAAAAAGCTAGTGAGACCAAAGGAGATTTAATAGATAAAAGTGATCATATGCTAAAATATTTCAAGGAATTAAAGTAGCTCTACTTTTTAACAAGATGCATGAAAAAGAAGTATGCAAGTGACTCATCAGGAGAATGCTCTAAATGGCAGCTTGGGGCAAGGCTTGTGATAAGGACAATAGGATCCAATAAGCCTGGTGAACGACCTGACTGATATTCCGCATCCAAGTGAAGGAAGTGTTAGCAAAGTGTTTAATTGTGATACAGTTTTGAACCAAGCTATGATGGACTTTGAAGAGCACAACAGACAAGTTTGGTCTATTGAATTTTCTCAAACTGATCCAAGAACAGTTGGTGATTCCAAAGATGATTAGAAAATTCTTAGAGCCCTATCTGAAGTATGTGGTGATGTGCTCCCTTATGATGCAGTTAGTGCACTACTCGCACGCGTTTGAGCTGTCTCTCCAACTTTGTTTAGAAAGGGAATCTGCATCTGCACGGGTTTGAGACTTGAAGCCTGAATTCAATCCTAAAATAAATTCAAATCCCTTTTCCAAGGTTGCACTATACAATATGGCAACCAATTTATTAGGAGAGAGGACGTGTTTTGAATTATTCTTAACACACCATGAGATTACCTATGAGAAATGACCACACAATGAAAATATTATTTTCATCATTATAACGATGCTATCTAATTCAAATGTTGGTGCACGCGTAATGGAAGTATAGATCGAAACACAACAAGAAACCCTAAAAACACATGGCAAAGCAATATTGGTGAAAGAACAATGATTAGAGTGAAATTTCAAAGTTACACCGAATATGTTTGTCACTCGAATAGAAACTTCATTTATTAGATTGCTAATGGGAATAGATATAAGAAATGGGATCCATGATAACATAGCACTGGCCAAAACTGAAGTAGAGATCCAAGGTTTTGAACATACACCTATAAAAGCTCTATTGATGAAGAATTTGTTTGAAAAGGAAGGTGTAAACTCAAGAATAAAACTCCCATTTAATATAATTCAAATGCTCGGTGTGAAGGCTGGAATGTTGTTTTGTTGAATTCAAATATGAACAACTTTGGAATGGGGAATGATAATTGAATAAAGAGATACAGATGCTTCTAATAAGCAAAACATATGGATAAAATTAAAGCAACAAAGAGGTACAATTTACACCAGAAAAGGGCAAGATGCTAAATCACGATGCAAATCAACTAGAACACTACAGAGAAGTGGTACTTGTAAGCATAGCAAAATCATAAGGAGTGGATGATGGACGGTGAGCAGAAAATTTGATATGTAGAAAGAACAGATGTGAAAACCCTAAAATGAATATTGCATTGGCAAGAGAAAGATGGTCGGAGTGAGTCTTTCTGATTGTGTTAGTCACGCCAATGGAAAACTTCGTCGGGGAGAGATGTGTGAGATCGGTGGAAAGTCTCTTCGATGTTACATGTTACACCGAAGGTTTGAAGTAGATAAAAATAATTTAAAGTACTATATGGGTAAAAGGTAAAAAGAGATTTAAATATGAGATTGTGGACTTGTTGAATAAAGATGGAAACATAAAATATTTTCCTTAGTAAAGTATTTTCACGAAGCTAAAGGGAGTTATAAGGTGAAATAATTATTTTACCCATCAATGCACAAAGGGTAAAACTTATAAAATACTTGTACGTAGAGGTGGAGTTTTTCACCAATGAGAATAAAAGGATGGATAGTTATTCCCGAAGAAATAGTTTATTGGTGAAATCTTTCAAAGAGACCTAAATGGAGAATATTTTACCAGAGAAGTTACAAGAGCAGGTAATGGGTAATTCTTTTACCCAAGGGAGTAATAAACTTGGTGAAATATTCTAACCAAGCTAGATATAAGCAAGATATTTTCCAGCGAAAGGAATAATGAAGATTATAATGATTATTATTCATGAAAGAACACAAAGTTGAAGATTAAAATATTTAATTTTCCAAGGGAAATTAATTAAATATTTTTGTCAAAAAGAAGAGGAATACTAAAGCATTGCAGCGGAGATGTGAAGGTTCATAACCCTAAAATGTGTATTGTATATATGCATAATAAAGTTATGTGAATGAGGGTAGATTTTAGGAGAAATAAGTAGGTTAGGTAATTGGATAGTGTGAACTGTTGCCGAAAACATCATGTTGTATATTGTAAAATCCTTTCAAATTATTTAATGGAGAAGAATGCATAAATTTGGTGAAATCCTTTCTTGGTGTTCAGTTGTTGTGATGAAATTATTTACATTTTGATCTGGTTGTCTCCAACTTGAGGTCTTTTAATCATTTAAATCAGTGTATCAAGTATATCTTTGATTTATCAAAATGTATTCCCATTTTGTGTGAATTAATCAATTGGTGTTTGCAAGTCAGATTTAAATTCTTTTGGATAATTGAAGAAGAGCCTGATAAGAAAATATTCCAGCACAATTTATGCAAGTCATAAATTTAGTGAAGTTTTATGCCAGTCATAGAACCTCATTCTCAAAGTGCCTAGCAACTAGAGTTAAGCCAAAAGGGGAAACACATATTATTTACCTCTTGACTCCATTAGCCCAATAAAAGTAGGAACTGGTCACACTAATTCTATTTTAGAATTTTATAAAACATTATTCAAACATCCATATCTCAATTTCAATATTAGGAGTAGGAGTAGTCTATAAGTTTTTATCTATTACATTTGTGCCATTGTAATAGATCCATCAAATTAATCAAGTCATACAACCTTAAGTCTACTTTATTAACATAGGTTCACCCACCTAGGTTTGGCAGCACTTGAAGAGTAGAAGTAACCATTTGGCCTTGTCTGTTACCCTAAAACATATCAAGAGATTGGCAACCTCTTGAGGTATTTTACCAGCATTTTTGAGAGCTAATAGTTTGAACCTAATTGGTTAGGTCCCTTTGTAATCATATCAGTGTATGGATCAGGAGCATATCAATTGTCTACACCAGAAGGGGATCTGTTTGATGAACCTATCAACAGTATCCATCTCAGAAAGTTCTATACCTGAATCACTTAGTGCATGAATTAGTTTCTGAAAATGGCTACCTTGATGAAAACCTAGAAAATAGGCATTTTGGTGACAAAAAAAATCAAAAAGACAAAAATACAAAAATACAAAAAAATTAAAAAATTAAAAAAGAATGAAAAAGTGCAATAAAAACATATGGTGAAAACCTGGTAATGGGCACTATTTGTGATTCAAATCAGCTCTCCCATCTATTTTGGACACATGTCATGGTCGTTACTTCCACCATAATTTTACATCCATTATCATATCACATCATGTGGTCATGTCTCACCCTAGCTTGGGGGCAACATAAACATGGATCTTAATCAAATAGACAAACAATAGTTGGACAAAAGCAACAAAAACAATGATCGAAACACAACCCAACATGGAACATCAATCAACATCAAAAATGCATCAAACATCCATATCACATCAGAAAATCCAAAAACATGAGTCTATGTCACTCAAACTACATGGCCTTTACATGTATAACATAGGCAAGGCTAATCTTTGATCAGCCCCCGAGGCCCCTAGAATAGGTCTTTAGGTTAGTTTGATCCAAAACTCAAAAACATAAAAAAATCAAAAAATAAGGATGGATGATCTAATTTGAATAATGATTGAAATACTTTAAGCAAAATTTAGATATGTTGTACTTTGATCATTGTTATCATTTCTTTGGAGCAACTCGATGATGTATTGAACTAGAGAAGCTAGGAAGAAGTATGGTATTTTATTTTTCTGTTGTCTGTGAGTTAATCATCATTACTGTGTGAATTGTCGCAAGACGTACTCTACAAAGTATCACTGATGACATTCCAATTCACATAGGAAAGTGATTAATTCTTGTCTGTTTACGCAATAAATGCTCAGGTCATCTCAGTTTAATTATACATTGATGCTTGTGTTCACTTGCAATATCAAAAATCATGAGATTAGTACTCAGGTCATCATTGGTTTACATTATACCATTGATTCTTGTACTCACTTTCAACATTTTTAAGGATCTATGATGATATAAAGCACAATAAAATTATTTTTAAGATGTCAATGCTTGCATATGTAGATTTGCATGGTTAAATTATATTGCATTCATATTAGTTTTGCATCTGCATTATAGATTTTCCACATCGACTGATGATATCTATATCAGCCTACACCAGATGTGGAATCATGTCCCACGTCTTTGGAAAGAACTCTAAAATTCTCCTATGATCCTAACATATTGCAAATCAACAATATTATCAATCAATCAGCCTATCAATCTAATCGGATCTAATGATACTTTGATCAAATCTCATGAATGACTATCATTGATCGTCACCTATCATGAGGTCAATCATCAAGCTATCATTGATCCTCACCTATCATGAGGACAATCAAAAATCTCTTATTGATCCTCACCTATCATGAGGACAATCATCAAGCTATCAATTGATCCTAGCCTATCATGAGGACAATTATCAAGCTATCATTGAACGTCGCCTATCATGAGGTCAATCATCAATCTATCATTGATCCTCACCTATCATGAGGTCAATCATCATCCTATCATCAAATCAAACAATTGAATGAAGTGATTATCAATCATCAAACACAAGGAGGCAAAACAGGGCATCAATTTTGCAGAGTCAATCTTTCTTTTTCGGGAGATAAATTATTTCATCACCAAATCTTCATCAAATCTACATCAAATCATCAAAAAATTTTATAAAAAAAAAAAATCATTCATTTATCTCCTGAGGGGCCATATATCCATAATCAACTAAAAACAATGTCTAGGGCACATCTGGGGCACACTGAATTTTTTTTGTCGATACTAGGAGCACCAACAAAATTTTCTTTGAAGCAATGCGTAAACACATCACTTCAAAGAGGGGGAAAATGTATACACCTAAAAATGGTCTGGAGAATATAATTAATTAAATATGATTTATTTGATTAATTAATCCTAAATTCATCTACTTAATAAATAAATAGAAAAAATTATTTATATTAAGTTCATTATTAATTCTTCTATTTTATCACATTATTTTCCTCTTAATTAAATAAGAAAAATTAAATACTTTGTTTTATTTAATTATTATCATTATGATCTCTTCTATACTTTATCCATTAAATTCTATCTTAAATTAAATATACAACTTCAATAGTTGGTATTATTTAATTATCTCATCACATTTCTTCTTAATTAAATAAAGATATTCTAATTTTTTTAATTTAATTATCACATACCTTCTATATTTATTTAATAAACAACCTCCATAGTTTGTTTTATTAAATTATTTATCTCTCTTTTTGCTAATTTAAAAAAATCAAAAATATTTAAATAAAAGCATAAATCAAATCCCTCTATTCACTCACCAATAAAATTAGATTTTTCAAATCTAATCAATTTAACTGGAATTCACAAGAAAAGCCTCGAGAAAAAACCTGTAGGTAATCCTCTCAATCTTCTTCCTCAAATATTTCCTCTCATCTTGCCTGGTGTTTTCATGGGGAGGAACAATCCCCCATGATCAGCTCCACATTCTCATCTCTTACCATTCAAATCTCTAGATTTAATCTCAGCCTCTATTGTGTTACCCCTGTGCAAAACTGTTGCCAAAAATCTATATATACAACCTTTTGAAGCATTAAAATGACCCCGAGAAATTCCAATTTATGCAAAATTACTCTACAAGAATACAACCAAGCAACCAAACAATCATAAGCATTATCATTAGCATTTTAGTATCATCATAGCATCATGGCATCAGTAGGTTTCACATCATGATAGCATCATAGTTTCTTTTTACTGTAGTTTTCATCCATCAGGCTTCATTTACAGTAGCATCATAGCTGTTAGTTTTATTATCCATCATCACAATCACAGCATTTAACATCATTCCATTCTCTGAATAGGCATTTTAATAATCATAGTACTTTATCAAATTTGAGAGCCTTTTCGTGACTCATAAACCTTTGGAGATAGGAGATAATGAGATGCTTTCAATATTTTCTCTGTTTTAAATTAGTGTTATTCATATTTAATCTTGATACAATGTTTCATTAAGAGGTGTATTTAATTGTATTTAGTTTACTTTATCCACACTTATAGCTTTAGTTGATCCAGGATGTCAAAAGTGGTATCCTCCTTTTCTTCCTTCTTCTTGGCAACTTCTAGTCTCTAAGGAAATGGTGGTTCTTGCTCTGTCTACTTGGCTTGGACTAGTTTAGGATTTTTAGGTGCACTTGGCTGAATAGGATCATTTAGAGGCTCCTCCTCCTCTTTCATAGGAAGCTCAATAATTATAGGCTTGGAAGGGGCTAGTAGTTTGGTTCCTGAATGCAAATGGATATCACTTGCACTCACAACATATGCAGGAAATTGATTTGAATTAGTAGAATATATAGGCTATTGTTGTGGCTTGTTATTAGGATTGGGTGTGGGCTAAGCTAGTAGCTGAGTTGGTTTAGGTGCATTAGAACTTGGATTAGTAGGTGGAAGCATTATAGTAGGTTGTTGGGGCTTAGAAGGTGGTTGCATGTAGTTGGTGTTCTGAGTAGGCCATTGTTGTCCTCCTCTCCATTGATTTTTTTGCTGCCAATTTCTTGGAGGTGGTTGTCAGTGCCCTTGAAATTGCTTCCAATTCCCCTGAGGTTGCTGCCACTGAGGTGGAGGACTCTAACGGCTAGGCCAAGCATTTGGAGGGTTACTCCAAGGCTCTGGTGGATATCCTCCATAACTGGGTGGATATGGGGGTTTCCATTGGTTTCCAAATGAATAAGAGTTAAAATATGGTCCAGCATAGGATAGTGGATCCAGTGGAATACCTTGTCTTGGAGCCCAAGGCTTCCTTTGTGCAACATAGTAGAATTGGTCTTCTTCAATCTGAATTGTCTTGAACTCAGGTGGAATCTGCTTACTTTCCAAGTTAGCGACCATCTTACATCTGCAGTCCTTCTTCTTTTGTCTACAATGGGGACAAATACTCTATCAACATTATTTCAGCCTCCTCTTGCTTCTTTCTGGCCTGAAGTGTATCTAGTGAGTAGCTAGATTGTTGATAATATCTTGCTTAAATTTTTCCAACAAATGAGTGATTTCCATTCTTGAAACTTCATCGGTAGTTGACTTACCCATGGACAATTGATAAGCTCTCCCTTTCTTTGAAGCTATTCTAGAGTAATTCTGACATATTTTATTGATATCCTCCCAAGGAACTTGGGAGATATCTCCTCCTACCATGAGATCCAAAGCATCAGTATAGATATCATTGATTCCTCTCAGGAAAAGAAACTTTTGTGAGTCCTCATTAAGTTCATGGTGTGGAGATTTTTGCAAGCAAACTAGGAACCTTGCAATGTAATTTTCCAAGCTCTCATCTTCCTTCTACTACATCCTGAAAATGTCTCCTCTTCTCATGTCACTACCCCTACAGTATTCCTTGTATTTCTCAAGGAATTTTGTCTTCATGTCTTCCCAAGTTTCCATAGTATCTCTTCCTAGGCTCATGAACCATCTTAATGCAGCCTCTTTCAAAGTGATGGGAAAAAACTTAAGCCTATGGGAATTAGTAATATAATTATAACTCCTGCATAGTATGTCAAACTCAAATAAGAAGGTATCAAGATCTTTTGTCACAAGTCCATAAAACTTAGGAAGTGTTGAGGTAGGGATGTTCTTGATGTTGTCAACTTCATTTTGATGGGGAATGGGGAAAGGAAAAGTTGGTTGGTTTTGTCTATTCCTACTTGCATTAGACATGCCTACTTGATGTGGTTCAAAGAAAAAGGGGTTATCAAGCTGATTTTGATCTTCTAAGGAGACTTCAGAACTAGTCAGAATAGGATATGCATCTGCAAAGGCGTGTGGATCTTCTTCTTCTTCTTCTGGGAGATTTTGGTACTTAACTAGCTGGAATGGATGAGGATTGTTAGGAAGGAATCTCCCATAAGCATCCCTTCTCCTTCCTCTATGCATACGGTATCACTCACTATTAGTCAGCTCACACAAAGAATTGGTAAAGAATCAAGGGGTTTATTACTTCCTAAATGAGGATATGCTAAGAACAACTTTCAAAAATAATACAGCAAAAACTACCAATGACTCCAAAAACTTCCTAGCTTGACACCATCCCCAGCAATGGCACCAAAAATGTTGACCTCCTACAATGATCTCATAACCAAGCCTTTACAACCATGATTCAGAGACTATACATCTAACATGAATAGCCATTCAATAATCATGAAGGTGCATTTAACTTGTCAACCCAAGGACGTGAACTTGAAATGGGTCAGCACTGTATGTGCACTAGGGGCTCAAGTAGTCATTGCATTCTACAGCTAAGAAACACAATGTTGAAAGTAAATAGTTGAAAGGAAATAAAGAAAATGTTGAACATCAACCAAAAACTATGCTTAAGCTGAAATACAAAGCAAGAATGAAAATCTGTGTGACAAACAGGGACTACTCTGTCCGCTTTGGCTGCAAGAACAGACACATAATGGACTTCTAGTGGCTATAGGAACAGTCAATGCCATATTTCAAACTAAGTATCAAACATCAAGTAATACTAAGCTAATGCTAAACTAAGAGAACAAATTACTCACCAAGTGATCCCCCTTGGATAAGTATCATCTAAACTAACAATAAATCAGATGCTCAAACTCACAACTTTATTTTATTCACTGTAAATCATGCAAACAAAGAGTAATGTATTTGTATTGTTGAAAATGAGAGTACAATGTACAATCGTGCAACCTCCTTTTTTTGAAGAATGAGCATCAAATTATTATTTATACTACAGCTAAACAAGGTAGTTAACTCCACAACTGGGAGGACGCCATTTAGGGAAAATAGGGGAAAGTGGAGTGATGACAGTTATGCATGCATGGAATCTGGTCTGACATGCAAGTCAAGCGTAGATCCAGCACAAAAATAACACCCATGCATGCTCGATCATTAAGGTCTACTGCAAGGTAGTTACGTTTAGTTGCATGAGGAATATTTTTTGTCAGTTTCCTTTGACTTGGAGCGACTTCTCAGCTAGTCATTATGGTGTATGCCCAATTGGCGGTGTCTTCCATAACTTGGCATATTAATTCTACAGGCTAAGGTTAGTACACATAATAACTGCACATCAATAACCATGCTAAGAAACATTCATTAATCACATGAAAAATCAATATGGATGACCCACATATTATGCCAAATATCATTAAAGCTTGCAGAGATAGGGTAATTTCAAATGTCAATGGTTTGAGGGAAACATTATGCCAATACTAACACCATGACATCTATGAGTGAATAGACTATATATTCTTCCCAAAAATAGACCCAAAACTAGGCTCATCATGGAGGACTACCATTCACCAATGAAGGAGAGGCTTTCTAATTCCCTTCTAAGTGATTTTTCACCAAAGCTTCCTATTGTCCCAAGGAAATCAGCTCCTTCCTCTTGACCTTCAGCCTTAGTGTCTGCTGTCCTAGCACTAACTTTTGTCAAATTTCTTAGTTCAACTCCAATGTGTTGTACCCCAAATGTTGACAACTCTCCTGCCTCATGGGATGAATCCCCTTCAATGAGATTTGGTTTCTCTAACTTTCCTAAACAACCCTTGACTTGAGTAATGATGTCTTCAAATGATGGACAAGCAAATTCTAAATGTGGTGCATTGTGGAATTTACACCAACTAGAAAATACTCTTGGATCAACTCCTTGAAAGCCTTGGCTGCCTTGTTGATCAATTCTTCCTCTGGGTGTGGTGGGTCTAAGGGTTGGTATATTTCTCCTTGCAATACTCTTTCAATTTTGTCCAAGAATGTCAAACACTTCAATTCATTGTGTCTGTGAGCGTAATGGATTCTACACTTATCTTCCAATCCAAATTGTTGCAATGGTCTCCTCAATCTCCTATTTAGATCTTCTTGCAACTAAGTGATGTTGACTTGAAGTTGTTGCTCCATTTTAGCTCAATTGTTTCTCTTCTTTTCCTTGTCTTCAAATTTTCTGATTTTTAAATTTCTAGCATATAATGAGATCTCCTTATCTCATATTTTTACTTGAAAGTTCCTTCAACTTCCAAATTTGTAGCCTTGTGCACAGTCATGCCCTCCTAGCGACATTTCTATTGATATGTGTTTTTTCACCTTCTCAACACATGCAACACACAAGTATGCTACCTCTCTTGAAAGGTAGACATTTACAAACAAGTTACAAATTACTACCCCAAGGTCTCTCGGGTGTTAGGTCATGATAGTGTTGGGAATAGTTCAATTGGTTGATGTGTTTTTTAGTAATAATAGGGTTCCCTTTATGGTTTACAAAGAATGGGAAGTTGGGTCTGCAAATGGAGTTTCAAGGTGTTGGAAATGAATGAACAGTGGTTGTCCACTCAAAATAGCAAGTTGAAACTCACCATGTTCCTCAAATTTGGCATTGTTTTGATGCTTGGAATCCTACTCTAACAAAGGACTAAAAGAAATAGAAAAAGAGGAAAGGGTAAGAGAGTTCTAAATATAAGCTATGAATGAACAATAACAATGGAGGCTACTATAGTAGACAAACTTCCTGAAACTGAGTTTTGCTTGACCAAGAGAAACCTACATCTACACAATACTAGTGCAATCTTCTAAGGTCTGATAATTTTAAGATTGTAAATGCACTTCATGAACATACATTTGAACTAAGTTACAACAATGAGATAAAGAAGCCCAGGCTAACTTTACACAGCAGCTTGTCATCAACAAGTGCCAAAAGTATGTGTTGGAAATTCATCAAATACCATAACAACAAATACCATTATCAAAGCCATTCAAGAAACTATAATCTAAAGCTAACATGGAAGTTGAACCATGCATGCAAGATGAGCAAACTCAAAGAAAACATCCATAAAATCATGCAATACTTCCTATCATTGCTACAAAATTCCCTTTACACCAGTTCTCCAACCATTTACAAATGAGGGGCAAGCCCCTATTTATAGTTTTCCAAAAGGAGAATGAATGGCTAGAATTTAATTACAATGTGTGCCCTAGATTTGCTACATGCTAGAGTTTCACCTACCCCAAATATAAAGGAATATAAAATACATCTTTTGTCTCTTCCCTATTTTTTCATTTACTGGCCTGGCACTGTAGCAATTTTGTCCTATAGTGATTGCCTTCTTTGATGTAGCTGAAAACTTGTCGGAAGATGCCCTTTGCCTGATATATTTATTGCATCCTTTTTTACAATTAGTGTCCCTGAGAAGCAGGTGTGCTTATCCTGATTTCGGTGAACAGCTCCTGAAAATCATCATCATTAGGTGGAAAATAAAATAGCTCCTTGTTCATTTGAAGGTCACCCTTTGCAGTTTTAACATTGACTTCCTTAGCATGCATTCATATGTTGCTCAGTCCTTCATTATTTACGTAGACATCCTTTTCCCCTTTTCCTCCAGGGGCTCTTGTGTGCTTCTTCGATGGCCCCTCAATAGGTTCCATAAATCCTACACCCATAGATGTAGTAAGTTCTTTCATACATAAATCAAGGAAAATGTTAGTCAATCCCTACAAACGCATTGTTAGATCCATCCATGCATCATTAAAAGATCATAATATTCATCATTGTTCCACATTTGGAACTCATTTGGGCCATAAACATAAATGTGATTTTAGGGGTGCAAGTGTAGGAAGGTCGATGGATGTTTGGAGTCTCTCCCACTAAGCAACAAAATTTAGAGCACAACAACCCGCAGGCAGAAGTCTGCACTGCAGGACCCATGAGTGCCTTAGACGTTAAGGGATACATGTGAAATTTTGACCAATTTAGGAGATGCAGGAGGGAGCTACTAGGCTTCCATCATATGTTTTCCATTAGGAATGGTGTTGGAGGGATGGTGGTCTGCAAAGCCACAACTCTTAGCAATTTTGATTTTTTCCAAATTAAGCACATGGAAGATGCGTTAGAAGGGTTCCTAGACCTATTCCTCGATGATTTTTCCCTTTTAGAAAAATGAGAAAATCTAGAATGTGGAAGCTAGAGGGTCTGTTGCTTTAAAAATGACATTGAGCACATGGAAACCCACGGATGGCAATAGAGGGATGGTGGCCCGCAAGAAATTTCCCACAGACAGTGATGGAGGGATAGCGGCCCACAAGGAAGTTCCCACAAACAGTGATGGAGGGACAATGGCCCACAAGGAAGTTCCCATGGACGATGACAGAGGGATGACGGCCCACAAGGAAGTTCTCTTGACTTCACAAAACTTAGTAAATTTTAGAATTTTCAATTTTAGCATGTGGGAAAAGGGGTAGAAAGAATGCCAAGACTTATTTCCTTAAGATTTAACTCATTTTGAAAAAATGTGAAAATTTGGAATGCGGGAGTTGGAGGGTCTTCCACCCTTTTGTAACAGCATTGCTCAAACGGACTTCCACGGATGGACTTCCACATTGAAATTTCCACAATGTCTAAACACATAGAAAATTAAATGCAAACCCCTTTAGGCATGTGAATACACTCACTTTATGGGCCCTAGATGATGAAAACTTGAAGTTTGTACCCTTTGTAGGAAATGTAGAGATTTGGAAGGGGGAAGCCAGAGCGTCTGCCACCCTTTTAAAAGCAGCAATCAGCACACCGTGGCCTACACACGACAACCTACAAGGAAGTTCCCACAAATGGCAACAGAGGGATGATGGCCCACAATTTTTTCCCTTGGATGGCAGTTGAGGGATGGCGACCCACAAGGAAATTCCCATGGATGGTGAAGGAGGGACAACAACCCGCAAGGAAATTCCTGCAGATGGCGGCAGAGGGACGACAAACCACAAGGAAGTTTCTGCAACTTCCTAAAACTCAAGAAAACCTTGGTAGTTCACTTAGGTATCACAAAAACATCCCAAATCCATAGGAAACTTGTCCCCAAAGTCAGAAAATGAAGGCAAAAGCGAAGCAAGAGAGCAGGGACCAAGTCAATAGGAGCAAGGAAAAAGCAGAAAAAGGGAGGAGGACTATATTTCTCTTCTTAGATATGAATACCCCAAGTTAAAATGAAGGGTAGGGAGCAACGTTTATAGGCCAATTTTCATTAATGGCATGCATTGATTTATTGGTATTGTGAACCTGGGTTAGGTGAGATGCGAAAACTCACACTCATTTGGATGCTTGGTCAAGGCTCAGATGGAGAAACTAAGTGTGGATCCTACCATGCGGGTGGAAGCTGGGTGTCAGTCACTACTCAACCACAAAACATGAGCGGCAACCTGTAGTTGCAAATCCATAAGGCCTAAGGGATGTCAGGGCAAGAGGCAAAGGGAAACCTGTAGGGGCATTTTCGTGAAAGCAAAGGACTTAGTGAAAATTAGGTGGGTGAATCTGGTCAAGGGGAATTTGATCATTCTAATGCATGTGACCCACTTCAACTCTCAGAAAGGGGCATGCAAAGCGAGGTAGGAGAAAAAATGACCCAACAAGAGCAGGAACGAGCTGTCGGGGGCGAAAGAGGGGGGTTTTTCCTAACGCGGGGTGTGTGAGCAAAACATGCACAACAAAATGTAGTTTTGTGAAGAGAGAGTTGGTGTATCTGAGATTTTTTGTCTCAATAAAGGGTCTAAAAATGGATCCAGAGAAGGTGAGAGCTATCATTGAATGGCCTACTTCAAGGAGTGTTATAGAGGTAAGATCATTTCATGGTCTAGCAAGCTTTTACAAAAGTTTATTAAGAATTTTAGTAGTATTTGTGCACCTCTAACTAAAGCAATGAGAGGGGATAGAAAAGAGTTTAAGTGGACTATAGGAGTAGAAAAAGTTTTGATATGTTGAAGAAGAAAGTTACTGAGCAACCTTTTTTGGAACTTCCAAATTTCAATAAGGTTTTTCAAGTAGATTGTGTGCTAGTGGCACTGCCATAGGAGTTGTTTTGAGTCAAGAAGGTAAGCTTGTTGCCTATTTTAGTGAGAAGTTAAATGATACTAAGAAGAAATATTTTGTCTATGATCAAGAGAGTTTTATGCTATAATTCAAGCTTTGAAGAAATGGAGACACTATTTGTTGCAAAATAATTTGTTTTATATACTAATCACTAGGCTTTGCAGTATCTCAATAGCCAAGGAAAGTTAAATCAAAGGCACTTAAAATGGGTTGAGTTTTTGTAGAGTTATATTTTGTTTTGAAGCACGAGTGGAAGGTCAAAAAAGTTGTAGATGCCTTAATTAGAAGGAAAAATTTGTTGATAGAGATGAATATAGAGGTTGTTGGGTTCAATGAGCTCAAGAGTTTGTATCCAAAAGATCCAAACTTTGCAGAAGCTTGGAAGGCTTGTTTAGAACCTGTTACATTGGATAGGATGAGATGGTTGGATTTCTTAATCCAAGATGGGATGTTGTTTAGAGGAAGCCATTTGTGCTAATATCCTAAGACTAGTGATGTTGTTCATATTTCACAAGACTAGTCATGTTGTTCATATTGCAAAGTTGTTTTTCAAAGAGGTGGTGGGACTACATGGTCTATCAAAGAGTATAGTTTCAGCAGGTAGGTACCAAATTTGTTGGTTATTTCTAGAGGACATTATGGAAGAAATTGAAAAAATATTTTAAGTTCATTTTTGCACACCATCCCCAGACTAATGGACAAACAAAGGTGGTGAATAGGAGTTTGGGTAACCTACTAAGTTACTTAGTAGGAGATAAGCCTAAGGGATGGGATTTGATTATACCACAAGAGAATTTTTCTTATAATAATTTTCCAAACAGGAGACTAGTAAATTACCATTCTAAATTGTGTATGGGAGTAGTCCAAGGACTGCTTCTGAACTGAGGAAGATGGACAAGGGGGAAAAGAGTAGTGCTGAGGCTAAAAATTTTGTTGAGCACCTAAAGAATTTGCACGAAGAGGTGAAGAAACCTATCAATAAGATGAACTCACAATACAAGGCTCAGGTAGATCATAAAAGGAGGTATAAGGAGTTATAGGTAGGAGATGAAGTCATGGTTTATTTGCAAAAGGAAAGGTTTCCATTTTGTACATAAAAAAAGTTAAAGATGAACAAGTTTGGACCATGCAAGATTTTGAAGAAGCATGATTCAGGAAATGCTTATGAGGTAGAATTTCCTAGTAGAATAAATATTTATCTTGTGTTCAACATTTCTAATTTGAAAAAGTATCATGAAGGTGATATAAAGGAGGGGTCGATCAAAGAACAGTGGAAAATTATAGCACCTACTTCAGAGAAGGAAGAGATAGAAGAAATCTAGATAGTCATGCGGATAGAAGCACAAGATACAAGAAATATGCAAAGTACTTGGTGAAATGTAGTGGAAGGCCTATTGAAGATTCATCATGGTTGTCTGAGGTTGAGGTTAACCATCTTGGTTTCCTTCTAACTTCTAAGAAGTGACAAGGTCACTTTTCAAATTATCCTAGGTGTTTGATGTAGGAGCATCCAATAGTGTAGGGCAATATTGCATCACCCAAAAAAAATTGTTTTTCCTTATTTTCTTTTGTTTTTTTGAGTTCCATGATGGCACTTAAGGGGTGTAAGACAATCAAGCATCAAAAATAGCAAAAAATGATCACTAACTATTTTTAGTAAGTCAGCCTAAACATGCTCGTATGGACTTGATAATTTACCAAAAGGAGCAGAGTTGAAAAAAAAAATTGGTCACAAAAGAATCACCTCAATACCCTACATGATTTGGGAGAAATTAAATTTTCCATCTTGGGAAATTTATCCAATGCAGCTTCAAATTCATATATGAAGACTTTAAAGGCCTTGAAACAAGTAAAAAAGTTGTCGAATTGACCTATAGTGGTTTCACACACTATAGAGCTTGTCAAGAGCTTTCCAATGATATGCAATAATAGTAAATCAGACACCGGGATCAGAAGTTATGGCCCTGCGAAGTTGACCCTCTAAAAAGTGAATTTCATTAAAATTTCTTCCTACGCCAGAAATCAAATGGCGGGACTTTTGGCACCAAAAAAAAAAAGGGAAATTTTCACTTTCTAGAAAATTCTATGATGGTTATTGGGTAAAATAAAAAGGGATATGAGGGAGTTGTAGGAGGTCGTTCCATTAGTGCATATTGTGGCTTCAAATAACATTTTTTTTTTCAAAGTTAATTTTTTGATGATATGAATCAAGCCCATAAGATTGTAGCATGTAAGATCTAAATATGTAAATTAATTTCTTGAAAATAATTGAAAGTGGGTTATCTTCTATCCTGTATCTTCTATGTTGGTATCTATTATTGTGTCTATTTGGTTTCAAGCGATGTAGCCCTCATCAGATTAGGTCAATACAATGGAAGTGTAGATCACAAATGTGGTTACTACTTATGATCTGGTGCAGAACAGTGATGGTGCCATCAGGGCACAAGTTGAAAATATACACTCCCAGCTATAACAAGTACAAGATCAAAGGGAGCTAATAAAAAGCCAAGTGAAATAGCTGCAAGAGAATGTAAACATAAAGTTGACATCTAGTGATTCAAATACAGATTAGTACTTCTACAAATTTGCAATGGGATAGCTCCTTAAATCAACTTAAGTCAATATACAAGAACATTATTCCCTCCCATTAGATTTTAGTATGTGTTTCAATCTATTTTTTGTAACTTTTTGATATGTAAATATGCAAAGTATATAGAAAATCTTTTTGGAGTAAGGGGGAGTATACTGTAAAAAATGTGTATAGATATTTGTAATTAACATGATCAAAATGTTCATGTCACAACATTCTCATAGTGTCTAGAAGTGCTATGAAGGATGATGATGTAAGACCATTTATGGTTGTAAAGCAATCTTGTGTCAACCAAAAACATTTATTTTCTTTCATTTTATCTAGTAACATTTTCAGCATTTCATTTCACATTTCATTGTGTTACTATTTCTTAGCTCACAAAGAAAAATATAGCATCTTCACATTGAAATCTATCACATATCTTGATTTTAGATCATTTACATTTGTATACCAAAATTTATCGCTCTCAAAATTTCACTGTAATTACCTATCAAAGCATTTGGGGCTGACCTGGTCCAAATTTCTTAGTGCAGACCTATTCCAGATCATGCAAAGCCTAACGGGACATAATACAAGAATTTTGTGTTGAATGGGATCTATCTTGGAGATTCACAAGTCATTTCTTTTCGTGAAGGATTATCTTTTCATATTTTGAGGTTGACATTCATAGCTGTTCATCATCAAGTTTATGAACCCTTGTGGCCGACACTTTATTGGAGCTTAAGAAGCATATTTAAGATCATTGTAATTCATTCTAGATCATTAGTTAGTTATTCATGAGTAGTTAGATAAGTAATATTTTTGTATTAACCCTTCAAGGACTATAATAAGGCCTTTGGGTAGTTGTAATGTTGAATGCCCTTGCGGGAGATCCATGATCCCTGGTTATTTTCCCATGAGGCATACATTACATGTAGGATTTCCAATTCAATAAAGATTCATATTTATAGATGTTTTTCTTGTGTTAATTCTACTAGGTTGACTCTAAGTTGCATCACTTGGAATGTTCTTTTTGAACCCTCCTTTCATGACTACACCAAGTGGTATCAGAGTGAGTTTATGAGTCTTGAAGACATTACTTGAGGTGAACAAATCATCGACCTGAGGCAGACTGCATGTTTTTTCAACTGATTGTCAATTGTGAGGTAGTTGAAGCCCTTGTAGCCAGATCATCGAATTGAGGAAATTGCACCAATTTGAGGGGATATATACCACCAATGAGAGTTTCTGATATGGAAAATTTTACTAGAAGAATGGATTAAATGTTGGAAATGATGCACGAGATACAAGTTTGATTAGATGTAGTAAAACAAGACTGAAGGCGAGGCCTAAACCCTAGGCATGAGGATGAAAGTGATGATGAAGCATATCATGTTGTGAATCAATTTGCAAAAGGACTAGGCAAAGAAGAAGAATCTGATCATATGAAAATGTTGAAGGTGATTTCAAAAATTGGTAAGCGACGTAGAGTTGAAATTCAAAATTACGCGAGAAATTTGAATCCTAGCGAATTGATTGATTAGATCAATGAAATGGAAGAATACTTGGAATATGAGGAAATTGAAGATGAAAAAAGAGTTAGATTTTCAAAAAAAAAGTTAAACAGCCATGTTTCTTTATGGTGGAAGGAAGTTCAATTGGATAGGAATAGAAGAGGAAAAGAGAAAATCATCAAATGGGATAGAATGGTGACAAAATTGAAGAACCAATTTATACCTATTAATTATGAGCTTGAATTGTTGAAAAGATTGAAAAACTGAGACAAAAGGAGACATGTGTGAAGGAATACACTAAATAATTCTACAAGATGATAATTAGAACTGGTCATAGTGAAGGAAGTAAAGAAAAGATTGGAAGATACATCAATGGACTCAAAACAAACATTAAAGAAGAATTGAGCCTAGTGAAGATGACTATAGTTGAACAAGCTTATCAATTTGCATTGAAGGTGGAATAGAAGCTAAACATGAAGTTTGAAAAAAGGTAGAGAAGTGCAAGAGAAAGATTTTAGAAGAGCGGATCACAATCTTGAGAAAGAATCCCTTATATAGAGAGAATAGAGATTTGAAACCCCACCAAAGTGAAGAAAAGGACCATAACTCATACTACAAAGGAAGGGAAGATTGAAATCTCTACCATAGTCACAAAGGAGGTGATAATTCTTACTGCGATGATGGATACTGAAGAGATGAAGGAAGATATGAGAGAAGACTATTCAGAGGAACTATTGACAACGATTTTACTCTTAGCAATAGAGAGAATAAATTCTTTAGAGATAAATCACAAAGAGCCTATCCTTCTTGAAAGATATGGAACAAAGACAATCTAAAAGGAGATTTTGTTTTAACAGGAAAAGATTAGCTCAGTTCAATCCCAAGTCTCTGGTAATCAGGTCTTGATTGTACTAGTTCGATCTCAGGTATAATGTGATATTTTTGTTAATCCCAAAGGGAATATGGTTGATTGAAATCATATATATCAAACACTAAGTTTCAATTTGGAACTTAAGAACAAATATCATGAAATCGAAAGATTTGAAACAATATTTCATGAACATCAACAATTTATTTGCTATCACTTAAGTAGATTAGCATTAAGCATTCAATAATTTCATAGGAAACAAAATATTTTCAACAAATTTCCATCCATTCACTTATTTTTGGAACATTTTCAAGAAATTTAAACATCTACTCTAAAATAAAGCATAAAAATACTAAAAATTAAAATTTTCTCCTAGTTATTCTTCATGCATGCCCCAAAGAATTAACTAAAATAGAGTAAACTGCTTTATACTTCACCAAATTGCTTCATAGGTACATATAAAATGGTGCGAGATTTTAAAGACAGGGGTTTTGGTTTGGACACCAAGTAGGTTCTGCATGCACCCTTAAACAACGCAACATAGTCTTGTTCGGCCGAACTAACAAAACCAACTACAAAAGATTCATGAGATAGGTAGCTATTTGATTGTCTCTAATATTAATCAATGTCTACAAGCATTCAAATTTTTACACCGAAATGATTCAGAAAATAGTTAAAAAGAAAAAAACTTAAAGAAGTTTTGGCTCTTTCGACATCCACAAGTTTTGAACTTAACTAAAAAAGAAAGATCCTCTGGCCTTTTATAGAACACAAGGCACAAATAGGATAAGACAAATACATGAGAGAAAAATCCAAGGGACCAATTACATCAAGGCACATGGAATGTAATGACTGATAAGGGAAATGAAATCGAATTCAACGAAGGTCAAATCCAATTGCACATTGAAGCTCTTTGGGTTTTAATCTTTAATCATCGCCAGGATGATACTTCAAATTAGGATAGTGTGTAGGAACTTCCCATACATTTAGAATGATCAGGTGGAATTTTCACCCCTACACTTTGTTTTGTTTTGGGTCTTCTAATCTTGGGAATGGGCTCTCCTGAAGATTGACATTTGTCTCCACCACATGTACAATACTGGGATCTCCAACATTTTGCTGGATTCAAAGGCCTCTTCCTTATAACCTCCCAGAATAAACAACTCGACTTGGATATAATTCTATATGTGATTCAAGTTTTCTTGACCATCCATACCCAAAATTTGCATCGCAATATGAATCTCCTACAACCACAAATTCCACACATTAAATCCCTTTTAAAAAAAACATTGATAAACATCTCATGTAAATAAAACCATTATTCAAATGTTAGTACATAAATCTCATAAATAACACGCTTTCTAGCATATCATAAATTCTTGCATAATTATCTTCTACATATACTAAATCATCGAACTATCAAAATCATTAGATAACCTTAAGATTTTAAAAAAAAATTATTTCACATTGTTTCCCGATACCCAGTACCCAATATTCAACTTTACCCATGAACTTTCTCCAAACTTTGGTTTTACTGAAACTTCCATTTTACCGGACTCCAAATATCGGACCAAAACACTCTACTCAATATTCACACCACCTTTTACCTTTCAAACGTTTCTGGTTCCCGGTATCTGGTACCTAAAACACTTACATTACGAAGTATTCTTTGATTAAAAATTTCTCTTTTCTTTTCACTTTTGATGATCTTTTCAACTCACTAGCTCCTGCCATAAGAGTTATTATTATTTTTCACTTGGGTCCCCAAGTCTTATAGTCCTGGGGCGTGTTGTGAGAACACACAAAAACTTGAAACCAATAAAACCAAATTTAAACCAAACTTGAATTTAAATCACCAGCTATAAATTATAATTTATACATATTTTAAAACAATAACTTTCACCTTTA
Organism: Sequoia sempervirens; assembly: GCA_007258455.2. NCBI lineage: Eukaryota > Viridiplantae > Streptophyta > Pinopsida > Cupressales > Cupressaceae > Sequoia > Sequoia sempervirens. The sequence goes on along the minus strand of VDFB02201265.1, from coordinate 5,864 downwards.
CCTAGATTCTAGCAAAAAAAAGTAAAACTCCATCAAAAACATTTGTGTGTGCTCTAATTAGTTCCAGTTTTGGAAATTAGTGAAAAGAATCAGTTCATTGACATTGAACTACATAATATGGCAATCCTCCAAATCCAACCAAGGGTAGAGCCTTGTTGCTAATCAAGCATCCATAGCCCCGACAAGGTTATCTTTGTAATTCCCCCCAAACATAGCTCTATTGCTAGTTAGGTGTCTATAGCCCTGGTAGAGTTATTTGGATAGCCTAAAGAGTTGATTTCCCTTTTTATTTTTTAGATAATGCAATAATAGCTCATTTTCTCTTTTGATATTTCAATGATAGCTCATTTTTCTCTTTTGATATTTCAATGATAACTCATTTTCAACTTGCAAGCAATGAGGCCCACTATTAGGTTGGGAATTACAGTGGTAGCAAAGGTTACCTTTTGAATTTTCATTCAATGCAAATCCCTTCATCAATTCACCATTTCCAAAAAAATTATTTAATAATTCCCTATTGATGGGTATTTCTAGCTAAATTTTACTATTTTATGCCAAATCCTAGCTAATTGTGACTCACTATGAGTTAAAAAATATGCATAAATTAAAATTTAGCAATGGATAATTTAATCACCAAATTTAAATCTAAATTTAGAAAAATTAGTTACCACCCTTTTGATTAAATTTTATGGAAATTGCTAAATATTTGGCCAACACTCCCAATTCGATGGTGTTGCACCTCATTAATGGATCAAAAATGTCATTATTACATTGAAGCATGATCACAGTATTCTACATTAAATTCGCACACCTTATTTCGCACATATTATTTCTTTCAACTTACCTAGGTGATGATGTGTGTTGCCTTACCTATTTCATTTTCCTTTCTACTCTACACACATAAGCACCTCCATAATTAATGCAACTCAAAAAATATATGAAATGACCACCCTTTACTTTGATATATTCAACTTTCTTGATTCGCAATCTTCGTACTGCTCAAATTTGAAGCAATTTATCACCAACTATGTGCAAAGAATTAATTTGATTTAACATTCCACTCTGAAGATAATTGTCCAGTTGCCACCTTGCTTGTGATTTCCAAGACTTCACTCGAGGCAACTATGTACCGCAACTTCCTCATGACTTTCTATAAATTCCGCATTTCTTCCTGAATTCTCCACACTTTTTCTTAGTTTTCTTCTCTTGTTCTACATTTTTTTTGCTTTGTTTATTTTCTCTTGCTTCTAGGCCATGGATACTCCAATTTTCTTAAGTTTCTCTTGTCACCAAAATTTTTTCCTAGGAAGCATCACACTACAAAGGCTTGAAAAGTTTTTCTTCATTCGGAATTCCAATTTCACTATACCAAATTTGTGCTTAAAGTTCCCCAAGAAAAGTATGTGGAATCCAGCCACTACTTTCACTTTTACTCCAACGTGGCTTCTCATTTTGTAGCATTGCTTCTAGATATTGGGCTACTTGTTGAAGATGTTCTCTCGACTATCAATTTGATAGTAAGGCCTGAATATTTGGAGAATCTAGATACTATTTTGTTTGTTTCTCACCCAACCATCAGAATCCTTTCCATGGATAATATTCCTCAATTCCTAGAACATGGGGAAGTGGTTCCACTTCGGCCTTTCCTCATTGACCTCCATATTCATGACTTTGAAGTTCACAGGGAACTCACCTACATAGGGTATTTAACCCTGATAGATGAGGCGTCCCATATCGACTGAATGGCTACTACTACCTGTAGCTTTACTCACTCCTTTTGGTTTTTTTCTTGATCTTTTGAAGCAAGAATTTTGATACTCCATGTATATATGTGATACACGCACACACATAATATATAGCTTTTAGTACATCTTAATATGTTTTATTGTGTGTGGTTTTATCATTTTTCATTTCACAATTTTACAAATGTTTGAATTAAATCTTATGTGTAAGATAAGTTAAGCAGAATTTGCTAATACAGAGGCCAAACGAAAAAGAAAAAAAATAAAAAGAAAGAAAAGTGAACAAAACTTAGAAAACCCTACAAAAAGAAAACTAACCCTAACTAACCAAATCTATAATCTATCAAGTGATTAACCGTAACAAAACAACTTATTTTAATTTCTATGACTATTTCTATTATTTTTTTGGTACGAATTACAGTAGGTTTATCCTTAAATTCATTCAAAAAAAATTCAACCACACTACTATAACAATGAATTATCTTAATATTTTTGCATTTAATAATCATAAATTCAAAAATGTACTTACCAATGACTTGGCTCATATGTATGAAAATGACCTCGTTAAAGGTCAATTACACGCACTTCATCTGATGCAACCATACTCTACCTTATTCTAGCCCTAGTTCATTTCTATGAATGGTTGTGTCCATTTCTCAACATTCTCCTCCCGAAATATTCATGTCTTCAGTCCTACCTTCACTTTGCACTTTGTTAGACCAATATATATCACAATTTATATTGTTATCAGAGAGAAAAAGTAAAAGTTTGATACTCTATGTCTTGCATAAAATCAAGGAAATTTCCTTTTTTAACTTGTGAATTTTCAACTTGGAGAAAAATACACGTGCCTCCTGCTCCTTTTCCTTATTTGTGTCTGAATCTCAGAATTCTCACCTATTTTCCTGCAAAATGTTAGGATTTTCTTTATAATAATTGTAGTTTTCAAACTGTTTTGATGTATCGGTTAATTTTTTAATGTTTCCATTTCCACTAGGGCTAAACATTTTTCTCACTAACTGTAATTTTCTTCTAGTATTTAGAACTTCTTTTGTTAATGGAATCGCTTTACACATGGCCAAGCTTACCCTAGTTATAAAAAATTCACACTCGAGTTCATCGTGATTAGTTGTATCATGAATTCTACACTCGGTGACTCTACCAAAGGTGAATAAACTCAAAGGATGTAATCTCTGGTTAAAAAATTTCAAAAATTTCTTGACTTCCATACTAAAAAACCAGCTTGCACTCAATTACACTTGACAAGCCTCCTTCTAAAACTCAGAATTAATATAAAATTCAAATATAGGCCCTCCTTCTAGCACCAATTCCTATTGATGATGATTTTACTCACAACAATAGGGAAAATAAATTCTTCATAGATAAACCACAAAGAGCCTATCCTTCTTGAAAGATATGGAACAAAGACAATCTAAAAGGGGATTTTGCTTTAACAGGAAAAGATTGGCTCAGTTCAATCCCAAGTCTCTAGTAATTAGGTCTTGATTGTACTAGGTTCGCTCTCAGGTATAATGTGATATTGTTGTTAATCTCAAAGGGAATATGGTTGATTGAAATCATATATATCAAACACTAAGTTTCAATTTGGAACTTAAGAAAAAATATCATGAAATTGAAAGATTTGAAACAATATTTAATGAATATCAACAATTTCTTTACTATCACTTAAGTAGATTTAGCATTAAGCATTCAACAATTTCATAGGAAATGAAATATTTTCAACAGATTTCCATCCATTCACTTATTTTTGGAACATTTTCAAGAAATTTAAACATCTATTCTAAAATAAAGCATAAAATATTGAAAATTAAAACTTTCTCTCAGTTATTCTCCATGCATGCCCCAAAGAATTAAATAAAACAAAGCAAACTGCTTTATACTTCACCAAATTGCTTCACAGCTACATATAAAATGATGTGAGATTTTAAAGAGAGGGGTTTTGGTTTGAACACTGAGTAGGTTCTGCATGCACCCTTAAACGATGCAACACATAGTCTTGTTCAACTAAACTAACAAAACCAGCTATAAAAGATTCATGAGATAGGTAGCTATCTAATTGGATCTAATATTAATTAATGTCTACATGCATACAAACTTTACACCGGAATGATTCACAAAACTAGAAAAAATAACAAAACTTAAAAAAAAAATTGCTCTTCCGACATCCACAAATTATGAACTTAACTAAAAAAGAAAGATCCTCTGGCCTTGTATAGAACACAAGGCATAGATAGGATAAGACAAATACATGAGAGGAAATCCAAGGGACCAATTACATCAAGGCATGTGGAATGTAGTGACTAATAAGAGAATTTCAATCAAAGTCAATGAAGGTCAACTCCAATTACACATTGAAGCTCTTTGGGTTTTAATCTTTAATCATCACCAGGATGATACTTTGAATCAGGATAGTGTGTAGGAACTTCCCATACATTCAGAATGATCAAGTGGAATTTTTTCCCCTACTCTATTTTATTTTGGGTCTTCTACTCTCAAGAATGGGCTCTCCCAAAGATCAGCATTTGTCTCCACTGCATGTACAATACCGGGATCTCCAACACTTCGATAGTTTCAAAGACCTTTTCCTTAGAACCTCCCAAAATAAGCAACCCAACTTGGATATAATTCTATATGTGATTCAAGTTTCCCTGACCATCCATACCTAAACTTTGCATCACAATCTGCATCTCCTACAATCACAAATTCCACACATTAAATCCCTTTAAAAAAAACCCATTTATTAACATCTCATGTAAATAAAAACATTATTCAAATGTTAGTACATAAATCTCATAAATAACACGCTTTCTAGCATATCATAAATTCTTGCATAAATATCTTCTATATATATCGGATCACTGGACTATTGGAATCATTAGATAACCTTAATATTTTAAAAGAAAAAATCATTTCACATCGTTTCCTCTGAAGACTGTGTAGACACCTTAAAATGACCGGAGAACGAATTAATTAAATACTCTACTCTATTTGATTAATTAATCTTAAATTCTTTCTACTCTAGTAAATAAATAGAAATATTTTTATTTATATTAAAGTTCATTTATTAATTCTTCTATTTTTCTTCTCCTAATTAAATAAACAAATTAAAACTTTGTTTCATTTTAATCACATCATTTTCTATCGTATTCTTAATTAAATAAACAAACTAAAAATCCTTGGTTTTATTCTAATTATTATCATTATTACTTCTATCTTAAAATTAAATACACAATTTAAATAAATTGTGTTATTTAAAATCAACTTTCTTCTTAATTAAATAAAGATTGCTAAAAATCTTTTATTTAATTATCATTCTCTTTTTTAAATTTGATAAAACAAACCCTATAGTTTGAATTATTAAATTATTTATTCCTCTTTTGCTAAAATTAAATAAACTAAAAATATTTAATTTATGCATAAATCATTTACACTATTCACTCACCAATAAAATTAGATTTTTTAAAATCTAATTAATGCAGCTTTCATTCATGGGAAGAGCTTCAGGGACAAACTTGCAGGAAGTCCTCTCAATCTTCTTCCATCAATCCTCCCTCTCTTCTTGCCTGGTGTTTTCATGGGGAGAAACCATTCTCCATGATCAGCTCCTTCTCATCCCATGCCTTTGGATTCTCCAGAGAAAATCACAGCCCCTCATCCCGGTTTCCTGTACAATGGTGCTGCCGTGAAAGCTATAAATACAGCTCTTGGGCTACAAGAAAAGGATCCCAACTAATGCAATCTTACTCTGCAGGTTTCCAAAGCATTCAAGCATCCAAACCATCCAGCATTCCAGCATCCATCAAGCAGCATTCAAGCATCAAGCATTTGCAGTCATGGCTGCCATTAGAATAGAATTTGCATATTTTAATCATATTAGAGTAGAATAGTTCATTTCTCATTCTCTAAGTGTCATTTTAATAGTTTAATTAGCTTACAAATCTGAGAGCTAAGTAAATTAGAGAAATCTTTAGAGTTAGAGAGCAGTAGGATAGATTTATGTAGATTTGTAGTTTAAATTAGTTTAAATTCTTAATCTTAGATGCAATATCCTATTTAGAAGCGTAGATGCATAGTTTAGTTTGTTTTTCCCCTTCTACCGCT
>VDFB02201263.1:0-18732 GCA_007258455.2 Sequoia sempervirens | reverse complement strand
TGGTCTCCGAGAAATAGCCCTTCAAATATTTCTACCTTTTAGCACTTTGGACTCTTAAGGGAAATCGTCGGTCCAATGTAGCTCAGAGTGATTCAGCTTGTTTGGGTGCAAAAGAGGACCATCCCTAGTGTAAACATACCCATACGAACGTGTTGGAACAGTCCATTTAATCATACGGCTTGTGGAATGAAAGTTGTACCACTTTGCAACTTTACACTGCTTGCATCTGGCAACTTTTCCCTCCACTGAAAAGTCATCACCACAGGAAAAAGCCTCTAAGATAGCAAAAACTGAGAGAGGTTTTTGTAGATGGTCCCAACACGATCCCGTATCCTCCAACAGAGAGTCTGTATGCCCCACGGTCTCCGAGAAATAGCCCTTCAAATATTGATGTCTTTTAGCACTTTGGACTCTTAAGGGAAATTGTCGGTCTAATGTAGCTCGGAGTGATTCGGCATATTTGGGTGCAAAAGAGGACCATCCCTAGCGTAAACATACCCATACGGACATGTTGGAACAATCCGTTTGGTCGTACAAGTTGCGGAAGGAAAGTTGGACCACTTTGTAATTTTACACTACTTGCATCTGGCAACTTTTCCCTCCACTGAAAAGTCATTACCACAGGAAAACGCCTCCAAGATAGCAAAAACTGAGAGAGGTTTTGTAGATGGTCCCAACACGATCCTGTAGCCTCCGATGGAGAGTTTGTATGCCCCACGGTCTCCTAGAAATAGCCCTTCAAATATTGCTACCTTTTAGCACTTTGGACTCTTAAGGGAAATCATCGGTCCAATGTAGCTCAGAGTGATTCGGCATATTTGGGTGCAAAAGAGGACCATCCCTAGTGTAAACCTACCCATACGGACGTGTTGGAACAATCTGTTTGGTCGTACGAGTTGCGGAATGAAAGTTGCACCACTTTGCAACTTTACACTGCTTGCATCTGGCAACTTTTCCCTCCACTAAAAATTCATCATCATAGGAAAACGCCTCCGAGATAGCAAAAACCGAGAGAGGTTTTTGTAGATGGTCCCAACACAATCCCCGCAGAGCCTTGTAATGTAGAGCGTCCAGATGCCCCACGGTCTCTTGAGAAATAGCCCTTCAAATATTGCTGCCTTTTAGCATCTCCTTTGGACTCTAAGGGAAATCGCCGGTCCAATGTAGCTGGAAGTGATTCAGCGTATTTGGGTGCAAGAGAGGACCATCCCTAGTGTAAACGTACCCATCCGGACGTGTTGGAACAGTCCATTTGGTCATATGAGTTGCGGAATAAAAGTTGCACCACTTTGCAACTTTACACTGCTTATCCGGCAACTTTTCCCTCCATCAAAAAGTCATCATCACCAATGTGAAACACTCTAAGATAGAAAACTGAGAGATTTTGTGTGTAGATGGTCCCAACACAATCCCATAGCCTTCGACGGAGAATCTGTATGCCTCACGGTCTCTAAGAAATATCCCTTCAAAAATTGTTGCCTTTTAGCACTTTGGACTCTTAAGGGAAACTAGTGGGCAACAGAGTTAACTTCTTCACAAACTTGGTTTGAAGTAATTTCATTCTTTTTTGTGCATTTGAGAGACATTTTGACTGGAGGTCGGTCTATGAGCCCTATTCTATGATATTACAAAAAGGTATTGTGGACCTATATTAAGTTACCACTCTCAATATCATACAAATTGAACCCTGGCATCAATAGACTCTGTATATCAAGCTACCACAATTCTGTTGATGTTAGCAGCTTCGTCGATCTCTTCTAGCCGTTCCAGCACATGACAAAGCTTGGAAAAGAGAGAAGGAAGTCTGCTAGCAAAGAGGAGAGTAGAGTCCGCTTCAAGAGTAAAACATGGCACTTGCTAAGACTAAGCCCGCCCAACCATACAAAAGTGGCATACAATATAGCCAAGTCTGCTCCAAGGAAATAATCAATGGCTTGGTATAAAGCAAAGTTCGCTAGCAATACATAAAGGAAAGTCCACCCTTGTTTCTTGGCACAAACACTCAGCAAAGCCCACCCATGTTAAGAAAGGGATGTGTCAAACATGATTGAAGTCTGGCACATGTCTTGGCCATGAAACTTGACAAGGTCCACGCTTACCAAAGAGTGACATGGCATAAAAGATGGAATCTTGCCAAATCTGCTTCAAGAGGATAATGAGTGTCCGCACTTAGAAGAATATGAACATGGAAAGTGAATGAGTGAAGTTCGCTCAGCATGTTAAGTCTGAAATGGCAAGAGAAAACAGGAAGTCTGCCAGCCTTAAAGTGAAATTGAGCTCTCCCCTCATTTGTAAAGGGTGGAGACAGTGTATAGAATTGTTGTGATAGACTATTTCTGATAATAAAAGATCTTATGCATGATTTGATTTGAACCACTTTTATTGTCAAATAGTGTGCATGGTTGCATAACTTCTTCCACCATAGATTGGAGATAGATTAGAATTAGATTACACTTGGAATAAAATTTTCTTTGAAAGTTTGTTAGATGAATGCAAGATTTGATAAGCATTGATTTATGGTGGAACTTTTTCTCATACTTTCTTTGAACGGATGATTTCCGTTCAATGCGTAAAGTTAGCCTGAGCTTACTCTGTGGATTCTTAACTTCTGTTTGGATAAATATTGTTCTATTGGAAGGTAGTTATTCATGATATGAAAACCATAAGCACATTTCCTTGAAGATTGCAATGGCTTTGCGTAGTTGGCACGATTCCTGCGTGGTGAAACAAAGTTTGGTTTCATTTCACCAAGTCAATACCGTCTCTTGAATTCTTAGGAAGTAGATTAGATCTTCTGACCCCTTGCCTCCTTTTTCAGTTTGTTTGATCTGCAACCCAAATAAAAGAACTTCATTGTCTAGACCTTCATTGTGAATTGAAAAAATCCAGTGTAAGTCCCCTTGTGATTACTAGCAAATGACAAAACCCATTGAGCTTACCACACGTCAAGACCTGACATAAGAAACCTTGGAATCGCCATATGATCTTCTCACAATCTTAACATACGGGGTGGTTTTTCAAGAGAGGATAGGGTGTCTCTGGGCATTTTTATTTTGATGTACGAGTGTGTCATAAAACACACATCAACAGGTTAAAGATAAGGATTTGACAATGCTTTCCCTCAACGGTTTTCCATTGTCTTGGGAGTCCTATATTCAAGGAATTAGTGCAAGGTCCAAACTCCCGAAGTTCAATCGTTTGAGGGCTGATTGCATTCATTATGCATCAAGATTGATGGTTAGAGGTGTTGGCCAAAATTCTACTAATGAAGAGATTCATGTTCTTGCCACCCAACCTTTGAAGAAGAAAGGAAGAAGTGGAAAGAAGGGATTCTTCAAGAGGAATCAAGACAAAGGAAATGATGGTGCTCCCCCTTCCAAGAAGAAGTGAGACTTGTCCAAGATTCAATGCTTTAGGTGTGATAAATTTGGTCACTTTTCCAAACATTGTTCAGATAGACCTAAGCATCAAGCCTTTGTTGCAGATGTAGATGATGTTTCTCCATAGAAGAATGAATATTTGTTTTGCTCAGCATTGTCAAGCAATGTACCCACTGACACCAACACTTGGCTGATCGACAGTGGTTTTCTCAGAAAGAGGGAGTTGATTATGAAGAAACATTTGCTCATGTTGCTCGTTACACTTCTGTCAAAACTATCATTGCCCTTGCTGCATCAAGAGGATGGAAGATTCATCAAATGGACGTGAAGACATCTTTTCTCAATGGCGTGATTGAGGAAGAAGTTTACGTCGAGCAACCTAATGGTTTTGAGGTTCATGGGAAGGAGTCACATGTAATGTAAGTTGAAGAAGGCCTTGTATGGTCTTAAGCGAGGGCTCCTAAGTGCATGGTACAAAGGGATTGATCGAGTGCCTATCTGGTTTGGGCTTCTTGAAGAATGATGTTATTCAATTCCTCTACTTCAAGGTAATCAATGGTGATGCATTAATATTGGTACCTAATTCATGCTTGTAAGCTGCATATATATATTATTTTTACATTTTTCTCATTGTTAGGCCCCTACACCACAAGTAAATGGTTGCATAGTGTGTGGAATGTGGGGAGCCTTGAACTTTAATAATTGAAATCTTTTCATCTATGGTACATCTAGTTGTTACTTATGCAATGTGAAGGAAGTAATGCTTTGAGTTTGAAATATGTGCAGTACAATGTAATCCAATAATATGAATAAATTTTAATTATTATTAGTTATGTAATGTGGAATGAATTGCATAAAGCTGCTAGAGTTGACTTTGTAAAAGAAACTATATTGTAGTGAAATTTTTTCATCTATCAGCATCTAGTTGTTACTTATGCAATGTAAAGTAATGCTTTGAGTTTGAAAGATGTGCAATGCAATGTAATCAACAATATGAATATAAACTACATAATATTTAACCATTCTTTTTATACTATTGTACATTGATATTTAACCATTGCTCCTTGATTAAATTTTCAAAGAGTTTAATAATTATGCATGAGGAGGCAATTAGGAAATTTGATTATCCAACTTCTATATATCAAATTATCCAATAATCAAGTGTATGTCCATATACAAAAATGCATCAACGCCAACTCAAACAACTTTTTACAATATGTGGCATATGTTATCTTAGTATCTATTCAAAATTTACATGCCAAAATGTCTATCTAATCCTAAACTATTGGTGGATCATCAAAATGGGGCCTCTTTGAAGCATTCGTTGGCTCTGAAGGTAGCTGCACAAGAAAAAGTCAAACCACAATTGAGATTAGTTATACTATATAATTTAAAAATCGAATAATTAACATCAAAATCAATATACATTAAAATTATAATTGAACTCTAAAATTGTAATCTTGATTACCTAAAATATCCATCTCTTGAAGATTGTAGGTCCCTGGGAATATGCCCCTCTCAGGGAACGACCAAACCATCTTTTGTAATTTCCAATCTATATAGGTGAACAAAAACATAAAAGTGATCTAGAGTTAGCATACAATTTATGGAATTAATAGGAACATATAAATACCAAGAGCACAAAATAAAATGAACACATACTTCTTTAGGTTGATCTTTTTTCTTTATCTTCTTCTAGGTGTTTTGACACCTCCTCCCTTGAGATTAGCTTCAACACATACTCCTTCAAGTGTTCCAATACGTACTACTGTGGGCATTGTGGCACTTGTCAACAAGGACGTATAACTCATAATTCCCTGCACATAAAAATGACAAGTACATATGAAACTACCAATCTATGTCGATGTATGTATAATCAATATAAGATCTTAAAATTCTCAATTCAATCAAATTTGAGTTCAATTACCTTTCCCTTATCCAACATTGCACTTCCATAATCTAGACAAGGCTACACCTCGCTCACACTAGGTATTTCCCTGCAAAGGAAGAAAATAAGATAAACATATAAGTTATTATATAATTTCATTAATGACAATTCAAATGACAAGAAAGTATATAATAAATAAATGTAAATAAGTGAGTGCAAAAATATATACTGTGTGCATGTGGAGGCCAAATGAAATGGCCCTTAGGGTGCTATCTGTCACTTGTGTTAGCTCCTCCTAGGACATCAACTGTTAAATAGACAATGTAAATAAATATTAGTACATTATACTATCTCTTATTAATATTCATTTAAAAACAAATGCAAGTTATAAATTCACAACTTAAATTTTACCTGTGTCACGACTCCAATGTCCCCCTCTCTAGCAGGAGAGGACTCTGTATGGTGTGCTCCACTTCCCTGCGTCTGATCTATAATATCCACATCGTGGAAGTCATAATCAGAAGTGTCTAGGGGATGCTCGGCAGGCTCTACAAGAGGACCCAAGCATATTTGGCGGCACATGGAGCAAGTATGTGGTACACAAATATGTGGACTGGCCAGGGATGATCTAAGCGAGCACTTTCGAGCCATCACCAACATCGCGAATGTGGTTGAGCTACCTCTGAGGAAGCATGCAAAGAGCAAAAGACCACTCAAAAGAGTGAATAGCGTGGATAGATCTATGTGGCGCATCTGTATAATATTTAGGATGGTATCTTGAAGATTGGGCCGGATGAAGAGGAGGAGGGGAACATATGGGGCGGGGTGATCCCACAATAGTGGTTTACAATTTTAGCCCAAACTAGACCTTTGAAATATTTTTTTTTAATTAAATCTTCACTTCGGGCACCTACTGCTTGGCTAAACCATGAGGGAATTTGAAGATGATGCGGCTAGAGTTTCTTGACATTTTGTCTATAGATTACTCGTATATTTTTTTTCAAAATTTTGAATCAGATTGCACTTCTTTTTCCATCTCCCTCGAAAACTAGTTTTTTTCAGAAAACAACATTTTTAAAAAGTGACGCTCACCGTATAAAGCATAACTTTTTTTCCATGAAGGATAAAATTCTAATTCTTTCGAATTTAGATTTTTAACTATGATATCTAGTGCTTCCACTTAATTAGATAGCTTTTTATTGAATATTTTCTCTTTAATTAATTTTTGAATTCAAACCAATTATAATTCAGACATAGCACGACTGTATAACGTGTAACTTTTTTTGTATGTATAAAAATTCAAAAAAAAAATATTTGTTGGATCAAGGACTTCAATATCTGGTGCACTAATATTTTTAATTTTTTTTTTAATAATTTTCTATTTTTCCACATGTGCAGAATAGAGAGCTTGATTTTCTATGAAAAACCTACATTCATGAGAAATAAAAAATAAATATAATAATCAAATTAAATCTATTTAAAATTATAATTTTTGGGATACTTATAATAAGGACTACATACTTAGAAAAAATAAATTTTAAATGAATTCATTTGATCCCTCGATAGGTAAATCAAAAGTGGTTTTTTATCAGCATTTTGATAGGTGTAAAGGAGATTTTGTTATAGGTATGGTTTTCCCCAAGAGCTAGCAAAGGTTCTATCCAAGGGTTTGAGTTTAGGAGTAGATTTGAGTCAAAGGCCACTCTTCAATTATGAAATTCTTTAAATAGAAATTTTTCAAGGTTTAAATCATTATATTTTCTCAAAAGGTAATAACTTGATTTTAAATAAAAATCAGAGTTCCTCGAGAATTGTAAAGCCACTATGTGGTGGTAGCACTGGTGGGGGCATTACTCTAGCGCCCACTGAGGTCTATCACGGGGCATGCCTCCTGCTTGCCACGGAAGGGTCTAATGTCAAAGTAATTGACACGATGCCCTAACACAAACTCAGCATATAATTTTTTTATAAAGTAAAATGGTACATCCAAATTGTTGTTTGGTGGTTTCAAAAAACCATACACCTTGATCCCAAAGAAGTTTTCTACAATGTCTCTATGGAGTGCACCATTTATAAGTTTTGGTTTATTAACATTAACCAACAAACCAGTGCGGGGGTTAACAAATAAAGAGGCTATTTGGGCTTTGGTTATTCCGAGATCTTTCACATCATCATAGGACAATCCACATGCATAATATTCTCTCATGTCTTCTCGCCACGAATGAAAGGAATTATGTTGCGAGGAGAGGGTTTCTATGTTTTTAATTATTTCTTTCATTGTGTTTGACATCTCAGATAATCGAGGGACTCTCGTATAAACTTCAGAAATGCCCCTTAATTCTTGCAATTTTTCACAAATTAATTCTTCAATTGATGGTTGTGGAGGTGGTGGAGCGTTTGGCATTTGTGCATTTTCATTGTCAGCAGCCATAATGCTTGATTAAAGTTTAAAAAAAATTAATCTAATTAAAATTAGACAATATAAATGAAAATATTATAAAAATACCCTAGTTTTTAACAAAATCTATAAAATTCTCTAATTTTTAATCCAAATACATAAAAAACACTATTTTTAAATCAAAATCCATTACAAACATTCAATTTTCATCAAAATCCATACTAAACTCAATTTTTTCATAAAAAATCTATCAAAAACCCTATTTTGGAAAAAATCTATAAAAAATTAACTAAAATTACACAAATCTAATTGAAAATTTGATTAGAACAAAGAAAAACCAAGAATCTAACCTTTTGAAGATGGATTTGGGCGAAATCAGATATTTGATTTGCGGAATGAAGTTTTCACTATGCGCCCGCGGTTAAACAAATGTGAAATGACTTTTAATATGGCCGAAATGAAATATATATGTGTGTCACAAATCAGATATCCGATATGGAAATCTAGGTTTGGGCTTTGCTTCGGTAGTGTGTACTGACACCCAAGCCACATAAAGTCAACTCGACATTTTCGCGTTTTTGAGTCGATGAAACACGTAATTTTTTCTCCATTGCCACTTTTTGGCATACCATGATCCTGCACATACCCGTAGACTAGTTCTTCCTTCATGAATTCACACTTTTCCATGTTGATCAACAACTTCTCCTCTTATAACTTCCTTAATACCATGTAAAGGTGCTTCAAATGTTCTTCTTTAGACCTACTAAACACAAGGATTTCATCTAAATAAACAAAAACAAAATTTCCAATGAAAGGTCTAAATACCTCATTCATAAGGTGCATAAATGTATGAGGGGAATTTGATAACCCAAAGGGCATCACCAACCACTCATAGAGAACTTCATTAGTCATAAAATATATCTTCCATTCATCCCCCTCTCTGATCCTTATCTAATGGTACCCGCTCTTTAGATCAATCTTGGAAAAGTAGGATGCTCCTAATAGACAATCCATGAGGTCCTTCATTCTTGGCATCGAGAACATATATCTAATTGTGATCCTATTAATGGCTCTTAAATCAGTGCAAAGCCTCCAATTCCAATCCTTCCTTGGTGCGAGGATATTAGGAACAACACATGGGCTCAAACTTTTCCTCACTAGCCCTTTATCCATCAACTCTTGCACTTGTCTTGCAATCTCCTCATTTTGAGTAGGTGTCATCTTGTATGCAGCCTTATTGGGAAATGTAGCCCTTGGAATTAGATCAATATGGTGGATTACATCCCTAATGGGAGGTAAGGAACTAGGTAATTCATTCACTGTTATGTCCTTGTACCTTTCCAACAACTCTTGGACTTGCTTTGGTGCATCTTCCTTCTTCTTTGTGGGTAGATCTACTTCACTTTTTGGCTTCATAATCAGGAAGAATCCTCTTCCTCCTCCTTCCTTCAAGGTCTTCATGAACTCTTTCTCACCCACCATCAAAACACTAGGCCCTTCATGCTTTTCCTTGTCTTCTTCTAGGAGAGGTGAAAGGTTGTAAGTCTTCCCATCCTTCACAATGGAGTATATGTGTTCTTCTCCCCATCATGCTTGGTCTTCCTATCAAACTGCCAAGGCCTACCAAAAATATATAATTTAATACTTGTACTCAAAATTTTGTTCATTAGATCTCATACATTATAAGTCATGATGTGGATCACTATTGTAACTTTTTTGTGATTGAATAATTTGTTTTTTTATTTTCAAATGTTGGTTGTGGAAACACCTCCAAATGTTACAAGGGAAATGGATATCGGTGTTTCATCCGCTATACAATCCTCGATGGCTCTGATAGAGGAGGTATGAGGCAAATTACTAAATTTCAATTTACATTCGTTGTTATAGATGTTAGTTCTAGTGAAAAATCAAACCATTATTGATTCACAATTTAATTCCTATTTGGATGGTTTATACAGGGCTTGAGCATGCCTGAGCATCGGCATGCAAATATTTCCATCGTAGAGAGTGATCCTGAGATGGCCGTAAGTGATTATTTTGTTAAATATATCATTTTTTATAATGTAATTTCTATATATTAATGTCTTTACTTCTTATTGTAACAGTTAAAACTTCACCAGGAGCTAAATAGTAGGAGGAGTAGTAGGAGCACCTTGAGCATAGAAAAAATGAGTGACGAACTTATCAACATAGGATCACCAAACAAAGGGAAAGAATTTATTTCCAAAGCATGGAGATAAATGAATTTTGATTCTAGAGCCCTTTGTTGTATGCCTAGCCATGGCAATTTTGTACATATCTTGTATTGGATATATTTACAATGTATGCCTATATGGCATTCTCATAAGCCTATATGGCTATTTTGTAACTATATTTTATACTTATATCGACATATATTGATGTATGCATACATGGCTATTTGGTTAATGCAAATCTTTTTTATTGATGGTGTCCATATTTTCTCTTTTTGACAATGTCAAAAGCATGGCTGCATACAGATTAGGAAAAATACTTTTCCTTTTAGATTAGCAATGCATGGAATTTTCAAAAAGTATCCTTGATATTACAAAAAGATATGTGTTTATACCACAGCAGAAAAATTCTTTTAGGGAAAACATTGGCAAACCAAAAGTATAATATTTTTTGAAAAAATGGGGAAAAAGTCTAGAAAAAATTAAAAAAAAATCAGATTTAAAAAAAAGGTAAAAAGAATTAGAACAAGAGATTAATTTTTTTTTTAAAAAAATTAAAAGTATTTCCATACCATAGAGATATAGAGAGAAAATAAAATAAAGAGTTTAACTAATAAATTGTAAAAAATAGATTTTTGTAGTTTATATTCATATCGTTGATTGCACTACATTGCACATATTTCAAAATCAAAGCATTGCTTCACATTGCATAACTAATAACTAGATGCTGATAGATGAAAAAATTTCAATTACAATATAGTTTTTACAAAGTCAACCTAAGCAGTTATGCAATTACTTCACATTGCATAACTAATAATAGAACAACTCCCAATTGCGACTTTCTTGTCATGGCATTCTATGAGACCACATTTCTTTGAGGCTTTTTTTGAAACAATTCACTACCTTGTCTATACTACCACATTTTTGATACATGTCTACCAAAGAATTTTCTCAAATAGTTCACTACCTTGTTGCTATGGCTGAAAGCCTAAAACAAGTGCTTTCGAACAAGCTATGGATGCTTGGAAAAGGTATATCAAAAGCATAATAGTAAGCAATATCATAGACAAGGCAGTGAACTCTTTGAAAAAATGCCTCAAATAAATAAGGTATCATGGTGATGGAATGCCATGGCAATCAAATTATTTTTATTGTCATGGCATTCCATCACCATGAGACCTCATTTCTTTGAGGAATTTTTTCAAAGAGTTCACTGCCTTGTCTATGCTAACACATTTTTCATACATGTCTATCAAAGCATTTTATCAAACAGTTCATTTACTTGGCAGCATGAAAGCCCTAAAATAGGTGCTCTCAAACAAGCTGACAGGATTGTCATGGCATTCCATCACCATGAGACCACATTTCTTTGAGAATTTTCAAGCAGTTCCGCTTGCCTTGTCTATGTTACCACATTTTTCATACATGTTTACTTAAAGCATTTTATCAAAAAAGTTCACCTCCCTTGCTACTTTACTTAAGCTAAAAAGCCTAAAATAGAGTGCTTCAAACAAGCTATGGATGCTTGGAAAAAAATATATCAAAAGCATAATATAATGAAAGCAATAGCATAGACAAGGTAGCAAAGCTGACTTTGAAGATAAAGCCTCAAAAGAAATGGTTTGAATGAGTGGTGGAATGCCATGAAAATCCATAGCAATTTGCTTGTCATGGCATTAGATCGTACCATTCCATCACCATGAGGAGCCACATTTCTTTGAGGGATTTTTCAAAGCAGGAGTTCCTCCCTTGTCTATACTACCATTTTTCATACATATTTTACCAAAGCATTTTATCCAAATAGTTCACTTCCCTTTGCTTTATTATAGCTAAAAGCCTAAAATAGAGTGCTTCCAAACAAGCTATGGATGCTTGGAAGAATATATCAGAAACATAATAATAAAAGCAATAGCACTTAGGCAAAGGCAATAGAAACATTTGGAAAAAAATCCTCAAAGGAAATGTATGGTCTCAATTGTGAGGTACTTAAGGAGATTCCACTTTGATGACAATCCATAGCAATTTGCTTGTCCATGGCATTAAGTCATGCAT
The DNA here is from genome assembly GCA_007258455.2 of Sequoia sempervirens. Lineage (NCBI taxonomy): Eukaryota > Viridiplantae > Streptophyta > Pinopsida > Cupressales > Cupressaceae > Sequoia > Sequoia sempervirens. The sequence goes on along the minus strand of VDFB02201263.1, from coordinate 6,822 downwards.
TCATCATGGGACCACATTCTTTGAAATTTCAAGCAGATTCCTCCACTGTCTAATATACTACACATTTTTCATACACATGTTTACCAAAGCATTTTATCAAATAGTTCACTTCCTTGCTGCTGTGGCTAAAAGCCTAAAATAGAGTGCTTCAAACAAGCTATGGATGCTTGGAAAAAATCTATCAAAACATAATAATAAGGCAATAGCATAGAACAAAAGAAAAACAAACTGTTTGAAAAAAATCCTCAAAGAAATGTGGTCTCAATTGTGGTGGAATTCCATGACAATCCATAGCAATTTTCTTGTCATGGCATTCATCATGCCATTCCATCAACATGAAACTACATTTCTTTGAGGCATTTTTTCAAACAGTTCACTACCTTGTCTATGCTACCACATTTGTCATACATGTCTACCAAAGCATTTTATCAAACAATTCACTACCTTGTTGCTATGGCTAAAATCCTAAAAAAAGTACTTTCAAACAAGCTATGGATGCTTGGAAAAAATATATCAAAGCATAATAGGAAGCAACAAGCTATGGTCTCATGGTTTTTTTTCACGTGAAAATTAGTGTGATTTTACTCACATTTTTTTGTAAGTTATAAACACATTTTTTTTTGCCAATTTTGTTGTTTTAAATGACATTCAAGTTTATGGTGTTTTTGTTGTTTATATGATGATATGTGATATTCTAATCCTAATTCATGCTTCTAGGTTGCATAGATATATATTTTGTTTTTACATGTTTTTTGTACCAACAAACCCAAAACGAACTAAAACCCCCTCCAAATTTTTTTGGCCAAATTGGCAAACTGAACCCCTAAGCATGGACCTCAAAACCTATTCCAACACTCTTCATTTTTCCTACACAAACTTAATTGACCACCAAATTATGTTGCCCCTTGACTTTACCCATGTTTACTCCCTCAAACCTCTCTTTTTCATTCAAAACCCCTATTTTCCCAACTAGGACATGTCATGCCATAACATACTTTTGACCTCATTTATCCTTGCAAACCTTTTGAACACATCAAAATCCACAATCTCACCATATTTCCAGCCTATTCTAACTTATTTTCAAGCAACTTCTTCTTTTCACCTCTTCTAGCCTTGCTTTTAAGGGGCCTCAATTTTGAATTTTCAACAGGGGTAGAATTAGTAATCTCTTCCAATGCCCTTAATAATGCTATTTTCTTATTCCTACTCCCTATCCTACTTACATTAGGCCCATATCACTGAGGCATAGCCTAAACAATAGGTGGAATGGCCTATTTCAACATACTACACTCAAACCCTTAAGGGATTGATCCGGTTGAACGTAGCTCAGAGAAATTTCACATGTTTAGGTGAGAAATAGGACTATGCGTAGCGTGAACATGCCTATTTGGACACATTCGAATAGTCCGTTTGGTCACATGAGTTGTAAAATGAAAGTTGCAACACTTTGCAACTTTCCATTGCTTCCATTTGACACTTTTTCCATCAACCAAAATTTGGACACCACGGGAAAACCACTCTGAGATAATGAAAACCGAGAGAGGTTATTGTAGAGGGGCTCAACATGATCCCTTGGGATTAGACGATAAGTTTCTAAGCATCACGGTGTCCGAGTAACCTCATGCTGAAGTTTGTAGCCATTTTTCCCTTTGGACCCTTAAGGGATCAATCTGGTTGAACGTAGGTCAGAGCGATTCCACGTGTTTGGGTGTGAAAGAGGACCATGCCTAGGGTAAAAATTCCTATTCAGATGCGTTGGAATAGTTCATTTGGTCACATAAGTTGTAGAACGAAAGTTGCACCACTTTGCAACTTTCCACTGCTTCCATTTGACACTTTTTTCATCAACTGAAACTTGGACACCACGGGAAAACCACTCTGAGATAACAAAAACTAAGAGAGTTTATTGTAGAGGGGCCCAACATGATTCTATCAGATTAAACGAGAAGTTTCTAAGTATCATGGTGTTTGAGTAACCTCATGTTGAAGTTTGTAGCCATTTTCCCTTTGGACTCTTAAGGGATTGATCTGGTTGAACGTAGTTTGGAGCGATTCCATGTGTTTGGGTGTGAAAGAGGAACATGCCTAATGTAAACATGCTTATTTATACATGTTGGAATAGTCTGTTTGGTCATATGAGTTGCAAAATGAAAGTTTCCCAATGTGATCCCATCGGATCAGATGAGAGTTTCTAAGCATCACGATGTCCGAGTAACCTTATGCTGAAGTTTGCAACCATTTTTCCCTTTTGACCCTTAAGGGATCAATCCAGTTGAACGTAGCTCAGAGCGATTCTGTGTGTTTGGGTGTGAAAGAGGACCATTACTAGCATAAAAATGCCTAGTTGGATGTGTTGGAACAGTCTGTTTGGTCACAAGTTCACCGAAGATGAAAGTTACCGCGCAACGCTCCATTTATTACTTTTCATCAAAATTTGAAGCGCTGGCCACACCATAGGAAAAAACTCCAAGATAACAAAAATGAGAGAGGTTATTGTAGGGGCCAACATGATCCCTTCGGATCATACGATAAGTTTCTAAGTGTCCGCGGTGTCAAAGATAACCTCATGTTAAATTTGCAGCCATTTTCCCTTTGGACCCTTAAAGGGGATCGATTACGTTGAGGCGTGGCTTAGGCGATTCTACCTGCATGTTTGGGTGTGAAGAAGAGGACCATACCCTAGCTAAAATGCCTGGCTAGGCGCACATTGGAATAGTGGAGTTTCATCACACACGAGTTGTAGAATGAAAGTTGCACCACTTTTGCAGCTTTTCCATTTTAGCCCTCCATTTGACACTTTTTTCATCAACTGAAAACTAGACACCACGGGAAAACCACTTCGAGATAATGAAAACCGAGAGAGGTTATTGTATAGAGGTCCAACATGATCCCATCGGATCAAATGAGAAGGTTTTAAGCATCACGGTGTCCAAGTAACCTCATGCTGAAGTTTGCAGTCATTTTTCCCTTTGGACCCTTAAGGGATCAATCTGGTTGAACAAAGGGTCTATACTCTAAACTTATCAAAACCTTACCAACTCTTGAGGTAGCATTTATAAGGTTTAAAAACTTCAAAATCCACAATCAAATCTTAGTTATACCACTGTACAATGGGTAAACCACAAAACCCTCTATTGTAGCCTAAACCCTAGGGGTTTATTAAAAATGATACTTCCAAAGCTAACCACAACCTAAAAATTACTCAAACAAGTTTATGATACCCTAAACAAGCTCAAAAAATCATAAAATAATGCTTCCCTACACAAAAACACAATTTATCTCTTCAAAACCACCATTTTTCTTAAAGAAAACTCACTTTTACACACATGGGTTTCACACCCATCTCACTTTCAGACCTCCCCAACACTAACACATCATTCCCACACCTTAATAGTGTTAGTGCAAACCCATTCCTCAAGTTATAGAGGATACAAAAAGAGGGATGGGTCAAAAAGCCATTTTTATTGACTCAAAACCTTCAAATGTACAAGTTCGGGCTGGTTTTAGTAAATTAATGATATTCTACTCCTTACTTTCCTTGATGAAAAAAACCTACTAAATGGTGCTCCTGCACCAATTATACATTGACCTTCTTGTCCCTCCTAAAGTTTGGACCACATCCATTACCTCCACATAAAACTCGACATCCTTGGTCTTCTTGGTTCCCATGCCTTCATATGGTTATGCAAATGAAAATGAAGCAAAGTAATCATCTCCTTCTCCGTTGGCTGCAAGAATGCATGCGTAATGTTTTGATACAAGATATCAGCTCTCTCATCTACTCTCATGGTTGAATACCGAAATCTAGTATGGTGGGCCTCTAGAGTTCCAATCATCTTTCTTCCTCTTCCACCAAATGTTGGCTTGATCCACATGTTTGCCAACCTAATTGACTTTGTTTTTGAAAGCTGAAGTTTCTCCTAAAGTCCCGCAGGTGTTGCTTTATCCTGCGCACTGAGACTCATTTCATTTTCTACAAATTGTCTTTAGAGTTTAATCATTTGTACCACATGTAGTTGATGTGCTTTGAATCCCTTGCATCTAAGGAAATTTAGGTCGGCTTATAAATACTCTCTCGGGTTAACAATCCATGCATTGACCCTTCTTACATCTTAAGTTTGGACCACATCCATTACCTCCATAAGAGCTTCGACATCCTTGAGGTCTTCTTGGTTCCTCACATGCCTTGATATGGTTATGCAAATGAAAATTAAAACAAAGTAATCACCTCCTTCTCCTTGGATTGGAAGGGTATACTTAATGTTTGATACATGATATCAAGCTCTCTTTTTTCTACTCTCATGGACGAATATCAAAATCCAATGTAATTTAGGCCCTCTAAGAGTTCTAGTCATCTATCTTCCTCTTCCACCAAGTGCTAGCTTTGATCCACACGTTTTGCCAACCTAATTTAAAGCTGTTTTTCAAGATAGAGAGTTTCTCTGGAGTCACCAATGTAAGCTCTCTCTACCTTTTTCAAAGATCTTTTTCATTGCTGAGTACATCTTTGGGTTTGTCATCTATACCATGGTTGGATTATTAGTAAATGAGTCTTTAAAATTGGTTGCTGGAAGTACAAGTTCATTCTACTTTCATAGCCACTTTATAACCATGGAGTTCAATGATTCCTTGATGCCATCAAGTGAAGATTGAGGAATGAATTGTCAATCTTGAGGAATTACATCCCACTTGAAGTCTTTGAAACCAATAGCCATATCAAATTCCTTTTGTCCAAGTCCTACTCTCTCAAGGTTAACAATCTCAATCTCACTAATAGCGATTACTAAGAAAGGTAATTCCACCAACTCTACCAAATAGTTTACCATAGGAACAATAAAAGAAGAGGCTTTGAAAGGAACTCCATGAAACCAAGCTCTCTAAATGGTATATCAAACTCTAGTTCAAAATATTTTAGATGGGGGAGCTACTCCATGGAGCTAATCTTTTTATGTACTTTTAGAATTAGTAGGTTAGGGTGGACAAATGTGCAAAAGCACTCTTGAATTAAATAATTGTTGATATTGCCATAAAGGAAAATTATGTATAAAGTAGGTGGGAATGTAGAGAAAGAGTCTACAAGTCATGTTATAAGGGTTTCTAAGCGGTCCTAGGCCTTTAGAATATTAAATTTTCATGATAAAACTTAGTAAGAAAAACCATTCTTAAATAATAAATACTAGTATTTGTAGGCTTAATAAGGGTTTGGTGGTTCAAAGGTAGTTATGGGAATTGAAGGGAGATTATTATCATTTGAAATGTATTAAAAACATCATTCAAGCTTGAATGGGGGTTAAATCAATAGTTTTTTTGAAGATTGGTGCTCTTCACAATGCCTAAAACTGTGGAATTTTAACATTTTTCTGAGTTTTCAGTTTCTTTTCTCTATGTACAGCCTAGTACAAGCCTCTTATGAAAATAAATTCATGAAACATTGTGGTGGCAGGTCTTAACCTAGATTTAAATCTATTTTGATACACTTTTGGTTGTTTTAGTGAAAGGAAAATCCATTTTTCTTTATTCAGCCTGTACAAACCAGTATGGTTTGAGTTTACTTTATTTTTTGTGATGGAGCCCTTCCTCCTATTGTGGTGAATTGTGACTCACAGGAAAGGTTTACAATGTGTTTTTTTCAAGTTTCGTTAACTCTTTTAATAATGGTAAGGCGTTTATAGGGCTGGTGATGTTTTAGGTTGAGAATGTGAGATTTGGGCTTGAAATGGAGGAACCAAAGTGATGTTTTTGAGATCTATTGAGTCTAAAGGCTAGGTGAAGGTTTATTATGTGTGTGCAGACCCTAAATTTATTTTTTTGATGCTTTGGTGAGGTTTGGAAGGTCTTGGAGTTGTGAGATGCTAAAAACCCTACGTATTTGTTAAAAAATTGAGGGTTTTAATCAATTATGGCTTAGAGGTTGAGTGCTTTTCTTAAACTTGTGGAATTGGGAATTTTGTGACCTATTTGATGACTGTCCAAGAGAATGTGGGGTTAGAAGAAGTTTAAAGAGCAGTTTTTTTGTAAAACAAGGCTAATTTTATAGCCTTTTTGTAGGGCAGTTTGAAGGATCTCCAATAAATTGCAAAGAAACTTTGTATGTATGGCTTGGGAGTGGTTTTGGGGGTTTGAGTATATGCTATATTGATGATGAGATGGTCCTTGAGAGACATTCTCTAAAATTTAAGCCAAATTGTTGAGTTTTGAAACCTTTTTGTTGGTAGTTGTTCCAAGATGGCCAAATGAAATAACAAAGGTTGTTGATTTACTAAAATATAATTTGTTTGAGTCTTCTCCACCTTGACTCTACATCACTAAAGTTTCTCTTGAATCACCAGTGTAGCTCTCTGTTCCTTTTTAGACTCTTTCATTGCTACAGATTGTCTCTAGGATTTAATTATTTGTACCACATGGTTAATGTGCTTTGAATCATTGCATCTAATGGAAATTTTATCAACATAAATACTACTACTCTTTGAAGGTTAACAATCTCAATCTCACTAATAGTATATTTACAACCATATTCAAATATTGACTTAAATAGCCTTTACAAATGATTCTACATCTTTCCAATCATGCCTAACTATTCTTTTTGTAACTAACATGACTTATTACATTATAAATCAATTGTGGATGTGTTATGAACTTATTCAATTGACAAAACTCAAAACACAAAACTAACTTAAAAGATTTCCGTGAACAAAATTTGCTCAATAACCTTGGTGCCCCTACACCAAATTTCATTATTTCATTAAATGTCATTACAAGTAAATCTCATTACAATTCCATAGGTACTCTATTCTCATAGATATTTTACAATATCACTCATAC
>VDFB02201262.1:0-40347 GCA_007258455.2 Sequoia sempervirens | reverse complement strand
CAAGCTAGTAAAGGGTTTTAAAATATGGTTTTGGTGCATTTCAGTTACTTCATTGCATGGCTTTTGCCTCCAATATGTGCACCATTTGTCTTATGTAAGATTCCCTATTGATTTCTTACCAAATTTTTACCCTTTTCCCCACTGACATTTCGTCAAAGAGTTCGCGAATATTGGCTGTGATAAATCTGTTTCAAATTTAAAGTCCTGAGTTTACAACAGTTTCAGATTACATCCATTGTATTTTAACATTCATGAGTGTTGTACCCAAACCAAATTTTTTGCTTCATCAAGGCATTTTGCATAAAATAGTCTAAACCTTGTTAAAATGATGTAAAATACAGTTTTTGGGAAATATCAAGCATGGAGTTTTGTTAATGTTTTGTCAGTTAAAGGCAGTATCCATTGATCATAACCTAAATCAAAGACTCAGAATGAAACATTTCACAATGGAGGACCATTTCACGGCGACCCTTATACTTTTGTATGGTCAATTCAATGACCAAGATGATGATTTCAATGGTCAATTTTTGAAGATTTCTCAAGGAAAAGAAAAATTGCACCCCTGTAGCCCAGGGGCGCCCTTCTTTTTGTAGGCCTAAATTTTTTGGTAAATGCTCATGGATACAGTCAATCTCTTCAGAATTAGTCTGCCTATCCGATGAGTTATCCTGCAAGGCTATCCGAGACTCGTAAATACGGTTACAGACATCAGAAGTTGAAGATTCTAGAGGTTGCAATTTGCAGAAGCTTGTCTTTTTCTAGCTTTTGCACCCCTGTAGCTCAAGGGCCCATTCTTTAAAGGAGGTTTAGATCTTGTTATTCTTGATTGATGATGCATCTGATCTCTTCACGACTAGTCTGCCTGTCCGACGAGCTATCGAATGCAGTCATTCGAGTTCCAGAGCTCTGGCAATCGACGTCAAAAGATGAGCTTATGAGGAGAGTTCACATTATAGGAATCTTTCAAATGGTGAAATTGCGCCCCTGTAGCTCAGGGGCGCCCTTCAAGATGACCTCTGAGATGGTTGAGTTTGCAGACGAGGTCTTCTTGACATCTGTGCTACTCTAGTTCACCTTCGCGATGCACCAAGTTGCCTGTTAATCCAACATTTTGAGGGATTGCGGCAGAGATTCTACCAGGCACGTAATTTAGTGGGCAGAGAAGCATATAAATTTCATTGTATTTCTGTAGGCCAGGGGCACCTAGCCTTTAGGCCTGTCAGATGAGGTTATTGACGTTCGAAGTCCTCACGAGACTTGAGCATAATTACTCCAGCTATTCAATGAGCCCAGCCGTCAGCCTTCGGGATTTGGCAAACACTCGTACGTGTGAGGTCTTTTGTAATGTCCCCTTCTCATCAGTAATCTGTTCTGACACTCATCAGCCTATTCCGGAAGCCTGTAGGCGTGTGAGATAAAATTAGGGTTTCCAGTTCTGAGGTTCCTTGGCATTTTCTGTGAGTTTACTATTTATAGTAAATTCTTTTTTTAAGCAGTATGGAGTTTGTTGGCTGTCAGTACTTCTTTTCCAGTTGGAGCATTTATTTGCAGTTCATGTTTGACCTCTTATGGCATTTTTATGTTTAAATAAGGCATTAAGGTTATATTATGCAGTTGACACCCCTTGGCCTAGATGAACAACTTTAAGTTGTATTTAAAAAGGGGACTTGGAAGGGTGGCGCCTTCATGAAGAGCTTTATTATTTTTTAATAAGAACATTATTCCTTGGGAAAAGTGGACGCCACTTTAATAAATGAGAATTATGAAATAAAGTGAAATTCTTATTAAGCATTTTTGGACGCCATCTTGAGAAGTTGAATGATTTTGGGAATTTGAAAGGTCTCCTGTGTCTTTTGGTCTGCTTCTCAGGCATTTGGAGAGTTTGTGAGCTCTTATTTAATGAAGGTTTTTGCTCCAGCATTTCATCCATGAAAATTATGCTAAAGTTATGCTGTCGGAATGACAATTGATATATTGCTTCGAGGATGTCTACCTCCTAGCCTTTCGTCCAATTTCATGTTTGCAATATAACACCTATTTGGCTACATTGCTGCTTCTCAACATTAGACTAGCAGATTGAGCATCAAGATTGAAGAATTTCTGGAGTATTTTCACAGTTTTGATTTCCTGGTTTATCTACAACTGAAGCTGATTTTTGATTATATCTTTTGGAGTGATTTTATTTCTGTTCTGGGTATTTTGGAAAAACATTTCTTAGTGCAAGGCAACCCCTTCCTCCAAAAATTGGAATTTATTTCCAAGTTTCTGATTTTATAAAGAAAAATCGATTTTTCAAGGAGGCCGTACCATTTAGAAGAGCATTGGGATTCGTGCTAAATAATCTGGAGTCTTTGGTGATTGTTTCTGGATTGCATCTTGGGCGCCAAACCTCTAGGAAGCATTTGCAACTGATATCTCGTCATTTGGAGGTAATTTGACCAAGTTATGAGCATTTAATGAATTCACAGTTGCTGGTTTGAATTTCCAGAATTCTGATTTTTATATCAGATTGTTACAGTTTCCAGTTTTTGGTCTTATACTTCAGTATTTGAGTATTATATGATTGTAAAAGTTCATACTTCAAGTCCAAGGTTCATTTCCTATCATTGTAATTTGTAATCTGCAGAGTTTAATTTGTAAAGGTTGAGATTAAGCATTACTAATCCAACCATTTCCAGTTCTGCAATTACTTATTGTTTTTGTCATTAAATTACCCCTGGATGGTTTACTGCCAGTGTGGATAATCTGATTTTTAACACTCTTATACCCACTTTCATAGTGGAGAATCCCCACAGCTCTGTGGATGCCCACCGCAGCGGATGAATTGTTTTAATTGTAATCTTTTCCCCCCACTGTTTGGTGGTAGTGAGGAAATGCTTTTCATGGCTGGTTATCCGCCTATCAGTTTCTAGTTTTCAAATTCAACACTCCGTCATATGTTAGCACCTCGCCCTCAGTGGGATCTTGAGTGCACATTCTTGACGTTGAGTAGTTTTCATTTCAAGTTTCGTTTTCTATTTGGAGCTAACGCTAACCGAGTTGATTGAGTGCTGGTTGTGTGTGTTAATTCATCAAAAAAATTGATTAGCATATTTCATCTTTGGTGAAATACTGTAAAACAAAGACAGCTCAGAAAATGGCTAAGTCTGGTCGTCTATTCCATCTTGGGAAAGGCGCCTTTCTATTTGAGGTCTTAGAAGCAGTTTTCTTGCTTCGTCGCCTCCAGAGACATCTCTCGTAGGTCCTTCTGGCTACGTGTCGAGACAGACAGTGTTCGAATCAGGCCATCCCAGCTCCAGATATCAGAGGTGAAAGTAGGGCATCTAGTTGAGAGTTGTAATTTTGTCAAAATGGTTTTCGTGCCTTTTCAAGCCAGGGGCGCTTTTACTTTAGGGGTCCTTAATGCACTTTTCAGATGCCTTGCGTATATTCGTTGGATGCGGAATACCTCTAGTCATGCAGTAAGCTTGTTAGCCAGTCAGCAAGGTTCACCGTTTGTTGTCAGCAGCCGTTTGAAGCATCAGATGGCAGTTTGGAGAAATGGTTAAGTCTGGTACCTGAAAATCAATTTAATCAAGGGCGCCTAATTCTTTGAGGTGTTAAATGATGGATTTTGCAGTGATGACTCCCAGCAGACATTTCTTCCTTGCTCTGCGGGCTTCGCGATGAATATTCCTGTTCAGTCTCAGCATCATCTGGTCACCCAAGAATCAGTGTCGAAGATGGCCAGTTGTAACTTTGTACTAAGCTACAAATTAGGAAGTTAATAAAAAACACGATATCTTGAGCAAATGGACGCCTATGAGGACAAATGAGGACTTTTTGAAATCAGTGAAGTTCGCTGGTGAATCTAAGTGCTTTACTTGGTTTGTCAATTGATTTTAAATAATATTTAATATTTATTTTTGCATATTTTAGCATTAAATGGCGATTTTCTAAAATTGGCGCCTCTTTGTGCTATTGCATAATGAATATTTTATTATTATTTAAGTTTCGAACTTCAAGACAGTGTCAGTGTAACTGGAGGGGGTCCAATCAGAAGACTTCTATTTTAGTCGAGGTTTAAATCTTGCAATCAACAATATGGTGCGAATTTTCTTTATTTAAGCATGGCGCCGTCATTAATCATTCACACAGCTTCAAAAATTCGTATTTCTTCAGAGCAGAGGCGAGTTTTTGCAGGTTGGGCGAATTCATCATCAGTCTTCAAGGGCAATTTCATCAAACAAATTCCTTTTGCAAGTTTTAGTTCACATTCATCAGCAAATTTGAAGAATAGGGGCGATTTTCACATAAGAAAGAGAATAGAAAAAACCTCTTTCTCTTCTTTGTTTCTCAAATTTCTCTCAAAATACAATTCGCATGTTCCTGAAGTTGGAGAATTTGACAAGTCTAAACATCTAGATCATTTCTATATAGCTTCCTCGAATTAAATTCGTGTGTTTGATTTTTTAGGAATTTTTAACTCTAGAGCATTCGTTCTCGAGTTTCTAATTTTCTCAACTGAAATCTCTTTGCATGGTCGAGTAGAAATTAGATTTTCATATTTCTGACGTTCTGGGTTGTCTTAGAATCTTTTTCTTGACAAAACCCATATTTCAGATTTTTTGCCGAAAGTAACTCTTCAAAAGGCTATTTTTAGCCTCAGTAGGCTATTTTTAGCTTTCTAGAAATCTTGTCAGAACATAGTTGAGTTCACAGTCAACAAGCGAGTTTTTCAGAATGCAGTACACTCAGCTCGAATACAGGACCAAATCAGTCCTTACTCACGACTTCGTGAATGATTGAGACGGAGTATGCAAGGTGTTGCGAGGCAGTTCTAGATCCGGTCAAGATCCCGATTGATTGGCCGAACATTGACGATCCGGGTTATTGGAGGCCGCTTCCATACCTATCTCCGTTCATTGTATTGAGTTTGTGATGTCTTGTATTAAGCATTACAACTCTGCTACTCGTGAGATAGTGTCAGTAGATGGACGAGTTATTTGCAGTCTCAAGCCTTTGGAAGTTGAAAGAAGTTTTGGTATACCTTAGCACCCGAATAGTCTAGTTATTTCTATGGAGCAGTGTGAGCATGCATTCAATGCTGATGTGGACAAGTGTAAGAATAAAATGGCAAAAAGATGGTTAAAGCAAGCGAAGAACAGATTGCCAAATAATGTGGGTCGTGGTGAGTACAAGGATGAGTACTCGATTCTGAGCCCACTCTTGGTGTGTCTAGGGTGTCCCATGCAATTTTCCAGCCTTGGATGTATTACATCATTGGTACATCATATACAGGCGGGGAGCATTATGGTAGGCATCCTTCATCCAAATGTATCCACAAAGCTGATCACGGTTTCTTAGTTGCTCATAGGTTTCCGTGTTCTTATCTGATGTACTTGATTGCTCGATTAATGTGTGTGTGTGTGTGTGTGTGTGTTGGTTAGGACGTGGGCATTCTAGGTGTTAGAAAGGTCTATCACTATTGTGATCAGCTTGAGTTACCTAAGGCTAAGCGTCACTTCAAGCGTGTTCTGAGAACTTTCTTGACATACAATCAGAAATTTGGACGGGGTTGCATTAAGTATCTCTCGGCAATTGCTAGGAAACAGCGATGGATGGTTAGGCGGTTAGTTTATTCAGTTCCCGACCACCTACATCCAGTATATGGATTTATAGAAATCCATATACTTCCACATATCCTTTGGATAAGACAGTCTTTATGGAGTTCCTAAGGCAGTTGCATGACATTCATTGTCTTTTACGCCACAAGCATAGACCAGCTGCCAACTTTCGTTTTCAGTTTGGAATGTATTGGTGCAAGACGGCAGTTGATGCCAAAGTTGCAGGGCAGGAGCTCGAGAAATATCATCTTAAGTATCTTGTTGAGGCACGTGCCTATGATCTTTCAAGTCATTACACAACTCGCCTTGCTGAGCGCGCATATCTGGAACTTCTATGGAGACTGGGGAAAAGCTAGTGGGCGGTGACTTTGAAATTCATGACGTAGTTATAGCCCTTCTTTCTCTCTGATTTCTGTTTTCTTGTGGCAGGAGAAGATGTGGGAGGTTGCTCGAATGATGAGGAAGTTCTTCCCTCGGTTTTAGGAAGGCGAGTTGACACCAGCCACTTTACTGACAGTTGATTATGGCATAAAGATGTCTGGTGATCAAAGGAGTCCGTAGAGTTATTTAAAAGCAGTATACTTACCTCAACGGCAAGAGGACGGGGAGGCCAATATTGTATTGCTGGACCGACGCTGATGGTGAATCCTTGCACTACAACTTCCTCGTCAAAACCTAAGCGGAAGAAAGGGTAACCCTCCCTGAAAGGTCAAGCGTAAACAATTCAAAAGGCAAGTGACGCCAGCGTGCGTAATAGGCACGATAGACAGCCTATCACAAAGCAGTTCGAGAGGCCGGTTGATCGCCTTCGGTGCGAGGTTTAGCCTCAAGTTCCTACACCAGTTCGGGAGCAGTCACCAGCCCCAATTCATATTGAATTAGATTTAGACTCCCCATCTCGCAGTGGTTCTTCTACATATTCACTCTCGTCACAACCTCCTGTTGCTAGTACAGACCCTTCCAGTAGCATTAGCTGAGATCAGTCTTGGATTGAAAATCAATTGGGAAGGAAGAGGAGGCAGCCATCCTATGTCCTTAATCATTCAGACTTTGATCAGGTTTACCAGGATGCGCCAGACAAGAGGATCAAGAACATGGTCCACGTGGAGAGGAATACAGACTACTATACCTCCACAAGGGAAGAATTTGGGCGAGTTGGAATCGCGAGTTTCGAGGTTATCTGATCAGCAATTGTGTAAGCGCTTGATTCGGTTGATCTCTTCTGATTGCTACAGAGACAATACCCAGGATAGAATGTTGAAAGGAGGATGGGCATCCTGAGGCTGAAATCGACGGCAAGTCGATTACATTTCTAGCCTTGTTCACAGGTTAGATGTCATTGCCACACTCCTGGCGATGCTTGAGCCTCCAGCAGAACAAGGTCAACTTAATCATTTAGTTGCATATGGCAAGCGTTTGGATGAGTGGGAGGAGTTCGTTTCTAGAGGTGGATTCTATGCTCACAAGTTATATCAGTTGCGGTACAATGCACGAGAGCTCCGTCTACGTCTCCAGGATGAGGAGCGAGACATGGCAATTAACAAACCCCGGGATGAGATTATGATTGCTCACTTGAGTATGGCATATGAATCAGTCACAGATGCAGAAGATAGAGAAGCTATCTACTCTTGGAAAACACAATTGGTTTTCAAGGCAAAGATAGAGGAGACTATGGCGTCAAAGTTGGCTGAGAGTAGAGAGCACGTTATTAGTGCACTCTGGTTTGTGAGGACCTTAGTATCTCGCTTACCGTGTCAATATCAGATTGAGGGTGGTGCGTATGTTGAGCTTACCGATGTACAGTCAGAGCTCATAGCACTCACTCATCTATTTTTAGTGGGGAGACCGTTGGGCTGTAAGATTAATCAGCTTACAGTCATGTCGTTGTTCGATGAAGCAACAAGGAGTAGATGAACTTCAGTCCCAGATCACAGCTGGTGAGGACATGCTGCACAAGCATAGCATTCTTCGACAGAGTATCAGAGCTCCAAATAGTGATGCAGTTAACAATCTCGTTGAGGGATTCGTTGCTCGAGATCACGATCAGTAGACTTCAGCTCCCACCTCTCGGAATAGACATTATACACAGAGTTAAACTTGGCATTACTTAAGTTAACTCGCTATTTTATCTCATGCATATCTATTATGAGATCAACTTTATTTACCTGGAGTTTTATTTAGGGTTTACGTTAACTAATGGTAGTGTTCCAGTTAACATGCTTTCAATAAGGACGTGCATGCTTGCACAGTTGTCCATTTTTAGATTAGATGTTTCAGTTAACTGATGGTAGTTTTCCAGTTAGCTGTATAGTTTACTTTATTAGGGCTTAGCAAGAAATCTTGCATGCATTGCAAGACTGTAGTTGACTCAAGGTGATTTTAGGGTTCCCTACACCTTTCGATGTCTATAAATAAGAGTTTTGCTCATTTGTACATAACTTTTGCCGAGAGAGAAATATATGTTGTGCCTACCTTGCCTTCAATATTGCTCGTTACGTATCATTCATGCGTTTTTGCTATTATGATGGTGTTATGCCACTTGGGTTTCATGCAATTATAATGGTGAATTCTTTCCTTAGTTAGATCAAATCTGTTTGTGTTCAATAAACTTGTCAGTTGAGTGATAGATGTCACCTTGCCTTCAAGTTGAGAATCTGTACTTGGTTATCGTGTGATGTGTGTGAATAATAAACTTATTCAGATTGAGCTAATAGTTGTGCCACCTTGCCTTCAAGTTGAGAATCTGTACTTAGTTTATCATATATTGTTGTTTCCAATATACTTGTTTAGATTGAGCTGATAGATGTGCCACCTTGCCTTCAAGTTGAGAATCTATACTTGTTTATCGTCAGATAGTCATCCTTGCTCTATTTCCTCATGCTCTATTTTCTTGAGGAAACTGGATAGATTTTAAGTAATTAAGCCTAGTTGTAGTTAGTAGTCTGCGAAACCAGAAAATACTTAGCTGCAACGTATATAGTTTTCGAGAAAGCCTTGTACCTCTTACTGCTGAGACAAAAAGATAGGATATAGTTTAGTTTACTTTCCTTTTCAAAGCACTTTTGTCAAGCACAACGAGGGAGCTTCCCCTCCTAATTTGAAGAGCACTGAAATATTCCCCATTAATTTTTTTCCAAAATTAACATTCAAATCAGCAACCAAACACTGATTAGCGTTAGCTCCAAAATGTAAACCAGCAAAGAAGATAACTCTAACCAAGAATGTTCACCAAGATCCCAATGTGGGCGAGGTGATAGCATATGGTCAGAGGATCGTTAGGCATAAACAGAGTTGAAAGTACAATTCATCTGCTGGTGCAGGCATCCACAAGCGGTGGGAATACTCCACTTATTCAGTGGGTGAGTTTACAACAATTATTAGGCGGCAAGCCAGCCTTTAAATCCACTCTTCCACTTATTAACGTGGGGGGAATATGTCCACACAACCACTTATAACGTGGGGGGAAATTACAAACAAGATATATGTTTATTCTAAAACTCAACCACTCAATTGTGGGAGTGTAAAACAGATATAAAATTGCAGCAAGTAAAGGAAGAGCTGTTAGTACTACTAACTAGCTTTACAAAGAATAAGAACAGCTGCAAATAGAATAGATAATCTTCCAAGAACATTAAACAGTTAGAGTATCACTTCCTCTAACATTTACAATGATATAAGATGAAGAATTGAAGCTCAAACCAGCAAGTACAATTATTTAATAAGTCTGATATAGAAACAATGTTAACAGAAAATCAGACCAGCAAACTGTACATCAATGAAATACTCATAACTCTTTCAAATTACCTCCGAATGAGCTGAAACGAAGTGCAATGACTCACTAGGAGGTTGGCGCCCAATTTGCAATGATAAAACATCTAAACTCAGCCATTAATTTATGCACAAATCCCAATGCTCTCCAAAAAGGTATGGCCTCCTTGCAAGGGCGATTTTTGCTTGATAAAATCTAAAACTTGGAATTAAATTTTGATAACCTCCAAATATGGTTGCCTCTATCATAGAAATGCAATGATCAAGTACCCAGAACCAAATAAAATTCATACTAAAAGCTGTATACAAAAATCACTTTCAGCCATGATAAACCAGCAACATGAAATCTGGAAAAATCTCACCAAAACTCCACAATAATGCTCAATATGTACTTCTAGATGAAGCACACTCTCAGTCCACCACCTAGGGAACCATAGTTTCAGGCTCGAAGAGTGGAATAAATTTGCTAAGCTATCCCTTAGCCGGATTTTGGATTCATTCCAGCAGCGTAACTTTGCTCTTCAAAAATATGCATAATCAGCTCATCATAAAACATCAATATATAGGCTTTAGTTGGCAAATGAAGCAACAAGAGACTCTTCAAATTCCAAGAAGTTGAATCACTTCAACTTCCAAGAGGGATGCCACCTTTTAGCAATTTACTTTTTGAAATATTAAAATATCATTCAACTTCCCCTTTAGGCGTCCATTTCCATATTGCAACAATAAAGCATTTATTAAATAATTAAATTCTCACTTGACCCCTTAATGTCCCCTTCTTTAAAACAACTTGAAGTCATCAAGCCTAGGTGTGGGGTACAACTTCAAGACATGAAAATTGACTAAGTCTGAAACTCAGTCCAAGGAGATAACCAAATACAATGCCCAAGCTGCAACTGATGAATTGCTAAAAATAGCAAACTGACAAATGCCAAACTAAACCAAGTTGATGATGATGCTTTTGCCAAAAATGAACTTACTAAAAATAGCAAATGCCAAAAATAGTAAGTTAACTTCAAAATCAACAGAAAGCCAAACTGACCAACCAAACTGAACTGCAACTAATTGAGCCGCTGCTAGAATAATATTGCCCAAAGATAAACTTACCAAAAATAGCAAACTGCTATAAATAGTAAGTTTGCAAAACCTCATCTGTACGCCAACTGAGCAGTAAACAAAACTTACTAAAAATAGTAAGTGTTTCCAAATATCATTTGAGCACAAACCGGGCAGCCATCATGACTTGCTATAAATAGTAAGTGCCCGGAAAGGATGTCAGAATCAAATGCATGTTACATCACCCTGGAGGTCTTTGAAAACCCAGAAAAACCCAGAAACCTTTTACATGCAAACCCTCGAAAAAACATTTGAAAGAGGAAACCCTAATTTTCTGCTTCAGCTTAGCCTACGGATTTCTGGAAATAGGCTAAATCCAATTGAAGAGCATAGGGCTAAAATGGGGACATTACAAGCACTCATTGCATAGTGTGCATAGCTGTCCGTACCAACTCTTACTCCAGAGGCGCTAGTTGTTACGCCAACAATGAGCACTCTAACTCCAACACAAAATTCTTAAAAATGGAGATTTGAATTACAATAACCAAGGGATATACAACTATTGCAATCCAAAGTAGATTATTGCCAAATAAATATTACTCTGACCTTTTTAATCAGCAGGTTCATATTATGTGGCTGTTGCATACTTGGATGTTCCGACCCACAGAGAACCACTCAGACCACTCGATCCCACTTTATCTTTATTCCACATCCCTTTACAATTCATACATTGACTTAGGAGCTTCAACACCTCTCATTTACTGCTACAGACAACACAAAAAAGAATGAATATAGTAGACACTTTCAAACATAGACTGCACAGATTTATGAAACATATCCACTTCTCTTATAAGGTCGACACCTCCACCATAGCCTATGAAACTTAGAATTTCCCCAATGCACCTTTAATAGAAGACATTGCAGCAGTGAAATAAAGGAACAACAACCTTACAGGAAAGCCAAAGTCTCTAACAGCGCCATTTTGACCATATCCACGTCACCATTATTCCATTAATATGATCCAAGTCCCTTTGAATGTAGCAAATTTCTTTAGTCAATGAGTCATGTCTTTTTTAAATTTACCAACTATAATGTAGGGAAATGGATTCCCCAATGTTTAATTGTGTAAACCTAGGGTTAATATCTTCCATTTCCCAACATACATTAGAAGGAGAGATCAACAAGATAAATAGATTGACTATCAACCACAAAGGTGACCCAATTAGACATAGATCTCCCTTTCTTAGGGGTTTAGAAATGAATTGGAAGTGATTTGAAATGATTAACCTAATTGAACTATATGACCTAGCATGATAAATGCAATATTCCAAAAGCACGCAGACTGAAATAGTGAATTGCAGACAAATCTGGGCAGTGTCAGATGATGTGCACCTGTCATAACAAGTTGGATCCTGCATGGAAATGAGGACATAGACGCCTAGGGGTGTATGGGTCCTTGATGGAGGGTCCTAAAGTTTGATTTGGGGTCCTCTGGTGTTGGATCTAGTCTTTTTATTTCCGGTTGCAGAGTTGTCGAAATGTCATTAGGTAATTTTGTAATTGAGTTTTCATGGCTTGACAACTTTTAGGGCTTTGAATGCAGCAATTGACAATTTGCTTTCAATCCTTCTTCAATCCTCGTCAAATTTGAGATCTGCACACTCACAAAGAGATGTTGGGCCATTTAGGGGCTTGCCTCAGTCAAACCCCATGTAAGTGTTTCCACTTCCACAATGGCGATGTCGATAATAGGAATAATAATTGAAAGGAAGGAATGATGAAACAACAAAATACTGCAACTCACCACCCTTCAATGGCTTCCTTGAAGGACTGAAGTCATACACATCACCTCAAGGATTTGGATCTTACTTGCTTGAATGCTTGAATGCTTTGGAGACCTACAGCAAGGGTTAGCCTTCACAAACATGAACATGAACACACATAAACTTCAACATGATGTTGGATCTTGAATTGCTCCTATAATGCTCTGAAATGTTTCTCTTGATCATAAGTTTGCCAATAGTTTTCTAGATTGCTCTTGTTAGATTTGAAATGATGCAGTAACTAGGTATTTATATGCAATTGTTCTAATTTCCCAAAAATTAAATCCCAAAAGCCGACACTTGAAATTTGAATTCTAAATGTTAAAATGCTGCCAACAACATATTAAAAATTGCTCCCCAACAAGATAGGGGGACCCATACTTACAAGATAGGGGGACCTATCTGTCAAGACATTTAGTGTTGGGATCATAACATTAATTGTTTGCATTTATTCAATGCTTACAATCGTTTGGAAAACGGTAAAAATAGGCTTTGGAATGCATAATTTTAGGAAATTAGGGACTTAATTAGGTCCAATAATTTAAGGGGAGCAAACATAGTGTGAAATTGTTAAGGGTAACAATTTCCGACACTACACCAACACAGGTGCAATGTCCCCATTTTCGGGTTCTCTTGCATTGTAGTTAGCACTGACCTTCTAGCCTCTAAGTATGTGTCAGCATTATGAGAGGAGTTATTTGATGTTTCCAATGAGCTCAAGTGGTCTGGAGGATTCATATGCCACTTTTAGATATGATTTCCGGCTTCCAGTGTGGCCTCTAAGATTCTTGGAGGGAGCGTCTATTTTTAGTAAGTCACCCTATCAGGCTGTTCATCATCTTCCATCATCGAGATCACTCTTGTGCGGTCAGTTTTCAGTTCCAATGCATTTCAGCCATTTCTACTAATTGGGTGTAATATTGAGCTATATTTAATTAATTTTACAAAGGTTACCATTTTAATAAAATATTTAATTGGGCACCTCAGTATTATAGCTCGTTGGAAAGAGAACGAAAAGGTTTAAATGACTATAGTTGGACTTTTGACCTCCCTCATGACAATGTTTTACAAGTTTCATGGTATCAAATGGCAAAGAGCACAAGCTAGGCAGGTATAAAGATATGTTCAAAACACAAATGAAGCTTTTATCCCACATGCAAAGATAACTTCACATAAATAATCTTAGTAAAGGAAATACCTAAAGACCTATATTTCAAACATAAATAATGGGGAAAGGAGCCCTGCTAAGAAAATTTTGGAGAAATGTTAATAACTAAATCCTAAGCTTGAAGGCCAAAATAACATGTGCAAAATTACCCACAAAGAAGTATCTGCCTGAAGATCTATATAGTGAACATAAATAATGGGTAAAAGATCCCTGCTAAGAAAAATTTAGAGAAATGATAATTACACGTCCTGAGCAGGAAGTTCAAAATAGCACATGCAAAATTGTGCACAAAAAAATATCATTAATAATATTTTAAACCAATATATCATCTCATGGACCTGATTTGGCTTTGGCCATCACATAGGACAATTCTTTCTCTAGGGGATCTCCTATAATTTATCAAAATTCTTAATATATTACTGCATTGCAACAACTTGACTAGGGAAAATGGAGTGTCACTACAATGTTGCAGACTATTTTTTGTTAGAAACTTATAGCATGCCTTGCATTTTGGGAAGAAAATAGGAAAAAAAATTGAAAGGTAGCTACCTCAGATGCTTTACTGCAGCTCTCCAAAACTGAATGCTGAATGACAATGCTGATATAATAATGTTTTCTTGCCATCATTTGGCTGTCATATCTTTTACTGTGGAGAACTAACTAATGCAAATTCAGTTATCAGGCATGGCACATTGTCACCTAGAAGTTAGAACTGATTTGGTCAAGATATATGTTTTTTTTTGTTGACAACAGCATGTTTTGGAAGTAAGAAGAAAAAAAAATTTGATTTCTAATTGCTTGATTCAAAACTTCCCACTTTTCAGGTATGGAGGAACAGGGCTTGGCCTCTGCATAGTGCGTTCATTGGTAGGCAAACTATTATGGGATATGATTGGATGATGCATTACATTTCAATTGATGCAAAATATAATCAAGTTCAGGACATGATCAAATGACCTATAATTTTGTATGCAAATACCTTTTAGTGGCAATATGTTTGCATATGCATTGCTCATCTTTAGACTTTAGGAGACCATGGAACAATTCTAATGAAAGTAAATTGTATAAATTTCTTTGTCAACCACTTCAAATCCTTGAATTTATTTATAATAGCCTTACAAGGCTAGTTTTTATGTATCTCTTCACAATGTGGTGGTTTTCTTATGCTTTCCAGGTTAACAAAATGGGAGGCCAGATTAGTGTCAGACAAAAAGAAGGTCCAGGAACTCTTATGCATTTGACTTTAGTGTTTGGTGCACCTTCTGAAAACTCAGGACAAATTTCCCGGCAGATTTGGAAGGGCATTGATAAGGACCACACAACGGTATTCATTTCTAATTAAGCATTATGAGTAATGTTGAATGGGCAAGTAATTATACATTTTATCTTATTCTTTCATCAAAAGACAAAACTAGGTACTACCTTTTATTTTGAGAGCTGCATGCGCTATGACATTGTCTTTCTCAAAAAGGTTTTGGCAAGCATAGCAATATGTGTTTGCTTTTCTCTTAAATTTTGCTTCTGTTCCTTCTTTCCCAATTATGTTGCAGGTATTGATAGCATGCAGAGATACTATTTGTATTACTCTTATTGACATATTCTTGCATAAGCTGATGCTTTTAGTTATTAACCATTGGATCTTGATTCTCTTTTGTCTTTGCTTTTGGCAGGTTCTCCTAGCCCTAAATGGTGACATTGGCCGTTCAACAATGTCCCAATGGTTACAAGCAAATGGCTTCCAAGTACATCAAGCAGCCAACTGGAATGAAATGATAGAAGCTCTTTCTAAAATAAATTGTATAAAATGCTCTGATCTACATGAAACCAATAGAGTCCAGTCAAAGAGTATGACAGATTATGGAGTCCCACTGAAAGAATGCAGCTGTGCAGAATGCAAAGAAGATTCAATATCTATAAATGATACAAGGGTCCTCCACAGTACTTCTGGAAAGAAAGCATCAAAAGCTCACAATTTTCTTGCAGTTATAGATTCAAGGTTCTTGGATGTGGACATAAAAATCTGGAAGGGTCAAGCATCTTATCTCAATAAATATCGAGGAAGAGTAAAATTTGCATGGCTCCTGAATCATGATACACCTGCCACTGTCAAGCTGGAATTGAGGAGATTAGGGTATTCTATCATGGTTAACAGACCTCTGTATAAATCAAAACTTATTCAAATATTGACAGCAATGGTAGAAGATACAACATATCAAGTGGAGCAAAAGGGCACTGGTTCAGGATCATCAGACTTGCCACTTAACACACAGCAAGGGTTGAATATTCGATCTACTAGAATTCCTTCAAGTGAAGAATCATCTGATTACTTTTTGGATGAAGATTGTCATAATTCAGCCCAGGAAATTGGTGATCAATTTACAGAAGAAAATGAAATAACTAAAAGTACATGTAATATAATTCCAATTGTTCCAGACAGCTCATCTGCTGCCAAAAGCTTGAGTGATTCTGTAAAGGCTATGAATGATGGACAAAATTTTATTCCACATCTATTGAAGAAAACTAATGGTTTAGTGATGACTTCTGGAACCTTTAAAGAGTCTGAAGGAAGAAATTTGCAAGCTGAAATGGGAAATTCAACAAGGAAATTCAAATTTGACTCTATATCCAGTCAAACTGATGCAAGAATTTTCTCTAAGAGCCTTGACACTAGCCCAACCCCAGAATTGGATTCTAGAATATGCATTGAAGATTCTTCTCACTGTATGAAAGAATCAAAATCTTTGATGTCTTCCTTTTCTAAACACTGCAATGGTGACACATTCAATATTCAGCTGGCATCAGAAGGGAACAATAAATATCAAAGTGAAAATTTGCCTCATGAACTTTCGTGTATTCCATCTGGCCCAAGGTTGCCAATTATGAGACTTTCTGGAGGTCCTCCACCTTTGAATGATGAGAAGGAATGTTCAGATTGCATACACCAGCCAATAATATCTGAAACAACTCCCAAAGCTCCAGTACGACGGGCTCCCTCCAATGGTATTTCTACAGATAAGTATCTAAAAGGCATTCGGATTTTACTGGCAGAAGATACACCTGTTCTTCAAAGAGTTGCAACCATCATGCTTGAGAAGATGGGCGCTACTGTAGTTGCTGTTGGGGATGGACTGCAAGCAGTGGATGCACTGAAATGCAATTATAACATGGGTGATTCTGACAAACTGAACCCCATAAATAAAGCAAAAGTCTATGGAAATCACATGACATCAAGAGATCTTTCACCATTTGATCTGGTTCTCATGGACTGCCAGGTACATGTGTACATCATCCTCTAAAATTTTTATCTTCTTTCATGATATTTTTCCTTATCAAATCACACTTAAAACACCATGAATCACATTTTGTGAATATGTAGATTAGGACATACCAGGCATTCTAAGTAGTTTTCCTACAAGAATTCTTGTTCCCACCAGCTATGAGATTGAAAAATTATATTTCACTCTGCTCAAGATATTTGTCAAACAATTTAATTGAAACTGATGTTCTCTCAAATGTTACTATTCTTTAGACTCTAGAAAATGGTTAATCACTATATTCATTGTCTTAAAGAAATTTTTTTATACTGTTTTCGAACTATGTTTAGCTCCCAAGTTGGCCATTGCTTGGTTCTTTAAAATTTTAATCCAAGGGCATTTGTGAATGGGATCATCATCAAATATCTTTGCCATTACTTTGGCTAAGATGGTATGTTAATCAATTCATTCCATAATTTTCCTTTTTTATCGAAAAAAATTTGCATTCAACTAATTGATCCCCACATTGGTCTCATTAGTGCACCCTAAGTGGTTGATCTAAGAGGATTGAGGACACTTGAGAGTGTATAACTCTGTCAGCACTAACACATGACTTTCACGGCTTCATAAGTAGCTTTGTCATCACCTGCAAAACACACAGCAATAATGCAATAATTTAAGTCCTCTTCAATCTTGCTGTACACATATAGTGGCATGTGTTCTAATACACCTGTTTGAACTGCCAATTGTAGTACTGTTCTCTAGTAACAATAATGCTTGGGAATCTCATCATTGGGGCCAACATTCATCAGAACTGCAAGTAGTCTTGTAACTGTTATAATCACTCCACACGCATGCATTTTCCTATAAACTACCATTCTTTTTATAGAAGAAGAGAATGTATAAGTTAGTGGTAGATAAGAGTATAGTTTAGGCATTGATACATCCAACCTCTTAGATCATATAAAAGACTTTTCCATGATAAAACCTCACATTGTAGTTCTCGTTGAAATGTCTAAATTGTTCAATTATTCCTCTTTTCTTCGATATTTGTACTTTGATATAGTTTTCGTCTCTATCATTCACCTTCACACTTCTGCCATAGCACATTTAGTCCATTGAGTGTGTGTCTACTGGGTATCAACTTATGCCCTAGATCAATGGTATTAGAGTCAATACACTTCATATCAGCCCCATTGATATTGAAGTATACATTTTTATTGTGACCCCCATCCATACAAGGTTGGACTCTAGGAAATTGGGGAGACTTGTGATCCTTTTGCATAGTTTCCTCTATAGTAACCCAAGATGGTTGAAACAACTTCAAGGATACTGACCATGATTATGCTCCATAGAACAATAGAAGAGTTGTTGTGATGACAGTGGAGAAGTTTGGAATAGCAATATGTACGTGATAGATAAAGCAGTGTTGATCACTTTGACCTCAAGCACATGCATCATCATCTCTTCCAAAGTCTTTAGCATTTTTGTACTGTACAAGGTGCAAGTCAATCTAGAAATCCCATTTTTGAAAGAAAAATAATCGTAGATGCTCTAGATAACTAGCTTTATCTCCTTTGCTCCTATTTACATTAAATCAATTATTGGATAGAGAAAAGATTTATAAAAGCTTTCCTGCCCATTAAACAATGGTGGCAAAATTACTATATATCCCATGAAAAAATATCTCACAATCTCTAGGCACTTTGAACAGTTTTGTTGAAGCTCATAAAGGGACCTACTACTCAGTTGGGAATTATGAGGGCCAATACATCAAGCATGCACATTTGTGACAAGTAAAGGAATAGTCTATGCAAGAGTACACTAACAACTTTCTCACTCTACTTTCCAAGTTGTGAATTGAAGAGACCAAGTAGAATCTGTGATGTCCTATTTTATTTAATACAATAATTATGTCATGCCCCTGCTAAGTAATATATCTTACAGCTCTCAGATCACAGCAGTAATATATTAATTATTTATAAAAGAAATCTTGAATTAAATAATACTTAAAACTTTGTTATGGGCTGACTATGGGCTGACTCCTTTTAGGATATAAAACAATCGCTGACCGAGGGAACTTAAGAAAGGATCGATGGAAGTGTCTAAGGGAAACCTTAAATGTAGATTTTAATTAAACTAAAGGCAGTAATCATTGTATTAACAGCAATTAAGAGGCAGCGCTTGAAATATAGAGGGTTGCATCCTTTGAAAGGGGTGCAATTATTACAAAGGTTGTGACTATTCACACCACTATGAGGATATATAAAGGCAGACAAATCATTTGTGAAAGGTATGAATTGGGAATGAATATGAAGTGGATAGAAATGAATTAGAAATCTGGATGAAGCAGCAGATTGGAAAAAAAGAATAAATTATAAGAGATCTATTGGATTAAGTATTATTGCCAAGAATATACTTGGAAAGTAAGTTTAAATATAATTATAAATATACATATATATTTTCAAATATAGTGATTATTGTAAAATTGAAATTAATTAGAAATATATATATATATATATATATATTAATTATGATCATGCAATAATGATGCTTGCAGCAATTATTAATCTGTATTAGTA
This sequence comes from Sequoia sempervirens, assembly GCA_007258455.2. Classification (NCBI taxonomy): domain Eukaryota; kingdom Viridiplantae; phylum Streptophyta; class Pinopsida; order Cupressales; family Cupressaceae; genus Sequoia; species Sequoia sempervirens. Next base: position 21,090 of record VDFB02201262.1, on the reverse strand, counting down.
GTTATTCATTTGATTTAATCTATTAGTTTCCTATAAGCAATTAGGCATGGATTGGCAAGGAAACATGCTAGGGAAGGGCGGTATAGGTTTTCACAATGTAAGTACACCACCCTAAGTTGGATGGAATTGTCTTGGTTGGATGTTCTTGCCACTTGGGGCTAGGGGAGGTATGAGCACGCCCTTGGGCTTAATTGTGATGAATAGTTTTTCTGGCGCCCTATCATGTGTTGCTCCCCAATCCTTACCATGATTGGTTATTGTAAAAGAGTCTATAGATTGGATTCAAGTTTAAGTTGTTATTCATTATTTCATAAATGTTAATAATTTATTTATTCTTAAGTTCAATATCTATTATATAATTTACTATGGAATATTATTTGTAAAACAATTTTATGTTGTGTAATTGTTACTTTCAGGCAAAATCAAACACAACCCAACTAGGGGACATTACAGAATCTCATTCTCAAGTATAGGTTTGGCTTAATACCATTCATTCAATCAAACATGGATTTCCTCTCGATCTCCACTCGTGGAGAAGCCTATAGATTTGCTTGCAATTTGTGGCTAAAGCCTAGTAGAAGACCAAGAAGGAGACTTTGGACAAAGTGCAAACAAAAAACACCAAGGGTGGAACTCAACAATGTTCTAAGAAAGGAAAAGAACCTCCATAGCAAACTCAAAAAAGGATACACAATCTAGTGAGCAGAAGAAACAAGTTAATATTGGCAAGTGGTACACAATTCACAATGTTGATAGTCACTAAATTGAAGAGTGTTGTGCCAAAAAAGCCTTGCTTGTGCAACAAGATTCCATCAAAACTGGACAAAGACAAGCAAGTCATAGATGTAGAACCTAGTGCATTGGTAGGTATTACAAACCTCACTTCTTCATGCAGCACTGATTCAAAAGAAGTAGAAATGTTGTTCCACTCTCAAATGTGGACCAATGGACAACCAGTGCACTTCATAGTTGAGAATGGAAATTAAAAAACCTGATTTTTCCTAATGTAGTTCATAGATTGAATTTTCTACTGCCTCACCCTCAACCATACTCCATTGGATAGTTTTGTTGGGGTTTAGAGAAACATGTCACTGAACAATGCCACTTGAAGTACAAAATCAAGCCTTTTCAAGATGTTGTCTTGTGTTATCGTACCATTAGAAGCATGTGATGTTTTACTTGGTTACCATACCTATTCTATTGGCATGCAATCTATTAGGAAAATCTTACGAAATGACATCATAGATGTTGATGAAAATAGATACTACATACATGTAGTCCCCCATTAGCATCAAGCGACATGTAATGTCCCCTTTTTCACCGTGATCTTGTTTTGCGATGGTTAGCCTATTTCTTGGACCCTTGTGGGCTAGTTGGATTGGTTAGAGGGTCAGTGGTACTTTTTGGAGAGTTTGATCGTTCTGGTTTTCAGAGCCCAGTGACTGGTTCACAACAGGCGTTGGCAGTGCAGGAGTCGGCAGCTTCTGACGGCACAGGATTATATGGTGTTTTGAGTGAGTTATGGGTTTTTAAGTGATTTAAATATTAATTGATTTAATATTTAATTATAAAGTCAAATTGACTTTATATTTTAAAAATCACTTAAATATTCTCTAAAAGTGATTTAATATTTTAAATCACTTAAATGAATAAGTACGCCCAAGTATTTAATTCATATACTATTGAAATGGATTAAATATTATTTAAAAGATTTTAATATCCAAAAGTGGCATATTTTCTTGGGATTCGTGCCTTTGCATAAAAGGGCATTTCTGGCAATGAGAAACTCATCTTTTGACAATTTCAACTTTGCCTTGTGCTATTTCCTGTGCATTCTCCTGTGATCAGGGTTTGAACTATTTTTCCATTGAAGAACAATAACTCTTCAGTGTTGAGCACTTTTGAGGCTGTGAGAGATCAGCTGAATTTGTGCAATTTGTGAGAGCTTCATACAGAGGTTCTACTGGGCTTGAGCTGTGTTTCCTATTGGATTTCTTCATCAGTTTCAGAGGGTTTTGGGAGATGGCGCCTTCATTTCATCTGGCAGACATCATACTTCTTGGCCGTACCTTCTAAGTGAGAATTCAGGTTGTTTGCAGTGAAGTGCGTGGCTCTTGTACAAAGGCGTTTGGGCATTTCTTGGAGAAACGCCTTCTTTTCTGAGGGTTTCTCTTCATCATTTTAGGCGTTTGGCTTGTACTCTTCATCTGCCACCGTTTTCAGGCTGGATTTCGCATTCTGTAGCTTTCTACACCAGATTTGGTCAGTTTTTCACCATCTTGGCTGGCAAACTGGACTACTTTCTTAAATAAATAATCTGGACACTTCCGGGTATGTTTATGAGTTCTAAATCCATTGTTGAGCATATTTATTATCTTCTGTATTGTCAATTCGCCTGAAATAACTCAAATTTACATTTTATATGCATTTATGCTGTGCGCCCCTTCTCTTCTGTCTATCAAACTTTCTCTAAAAAACTAAATAACACTAAAAAGACTTAAGAAATATTGGGGTTTGAATTGAGAGCCAGCAGGGCTCATCACAGTGGTATCAGAGCATTCAAACATCATTGTCAAGTGCCAAAAACCAAAAACACAGCAATCAAAAGTTTATATCAGCATATATCAGCTTTACATGACAAGTGTTTGAAATATACCGAGCAAATTTTTTTGATTTTCACAAATTATCATATTACAACATTACAAGCGCACGTTAAGGTTAGATGGATAAACCTAAGCGTGCGCGAAAGCAACTCTAACCAGAATGGCACCGTTGAAGGTGAGCATTGGTCAGAGGGTCTTCTATTCTAATTTGCAGAAAGAACTCAACGTCAAGTATGTGCTACCCAATCCAATGCGGAGTGAGGGGCGACCATATGACGGAGTGAAAGCAAAACAAATGCTGAAAGATAAATGCTGTGAAATGAAATTACTCGACACCCAGAATGTGCTTGCTACCCGATGTAGGCAGTAGCTACCATAGGGCGGAGTTCTAGTTATTACAATAGCTTGACTGAGATTTAGAATTACAACCAGATTTAAACAAGCAATAATGACTGCCAGTACTACTGGTCAGTTTACAATTCTGACTCCACACGCCTGCCAAGATGTTAGAGCTAAGAAGTATGAATCTTTACAATACAAATGGATATCTCATGGCTGAATTCAAAGCCACATCAAACATTACAAAGACTTGGATCTGATATTTCTGTTTTTCCTATTTATCTCAAATCTGTCTTTTTACCATCAAAACCAGCATATTAAGAATTCATACAATTGCTCATACCTCTCTTATAATCCACCCAAATTGCCTAAAAACAGATTCAAATGATTTCTATGACCAAGGCGCTCACTCTAGATGCTTAACCCAACCCCAAAATGCAACTATAATATGAAGACACAAATCCCAAGGCTAGGACAAGTACGGCCTAGCTGCAAGAATTCGATTTGCCTTTAAAAAATGAATACACCACATAAAAATCTGATATTAGAGACAAATGATCGCCTCCCCTAAACAGTAAGATGAATGCAATACCCAGAACTTATTTTTTTGTCTTTTACAAGATATGATTAAAACTTCTAATCTGCTGTCTACAATAATGCAATAAGCTGAAACCTATGATTTACTCAATCAGATCTAAGTATGCTATAAGCTGAAAGACAATGCATGAACTAAATTGCAAACTCACAATACAATGTTTCACCGCTAGATGTTGTTTTGCAAACATGAAACGATGCCCAAACTAGGAGGTCTTCATCCCTCGAAGCAATCCAGATTCAATCCGGTAGCATAACGGTGTATTTTCCAAGATAACCCCAATGATCCACCAAGACTCCTCTTTATAACTCTCAATTGACTTTGCACAACCCTAAAATCAGCTTTTAGGTCAAACTTATCCTCCTCAAGTTTTGGCGTACTTTCTCCTTCAAGACTTTAATAAATGATATTTTAATTAAAACACCATTCTTTGATAAATGCGCCCATCATACCCTGTTTGGACTTTGCAATAATTATAATATTCTTTTAATGAGGGCGCTACCCTCAATGACCACTTTTAAACACAACGTTAAGTCATTAACTCTAGTGCCAAGGTCAACGTTGAAATATAATAATTAAAACGTGACTTTAATTGGAATGACTTAGCTTATTTCTCCGAGAATGCCCTGAAGCCAAAACTGATGAAGTCAACTGATCAAATCTGAAACCGGAAGTCACCCAACCTGAGCTCATCTGGAAGCTGCCAAAAATAGAATTTACTAAAAATAGTAAATTCCAAAAAGTACTCTGAATGCTGAGACGAACAGACCACTGCGAAGCCCTCTGAAAACCCAGAAGGAATCCGCCATTAAAATTTTCATCTCCGAGCAATGACCTCCTCAAAATTAGGAAACCCTAATTTTAACTTCCGACTAGCCTCCGGGTTCCCAACGAAAGGCTAACGGTCACTGAAACTGTCAAGCTTGAAAAGGGGACATTAGTGTTTGACAAAATTCCCAAAGGCGGAAATTGAAGGTTTGGTCTATATTGGGGCTCATCCGGTGGTATCGAGCACTGATCCTGCTTCAGGTTAGTAGTCTTTATGTGGCCTCACCAGAATAGGTTTGACAGGTACTACTCACGCAGGGGTCCTGGTTTGCAGAGAAGTACTTTTGAACCTTTTTCAGCATTTCCGTTTGACGAACAGGAAGAAGAATTAGGCTTTGATAACATGGCTGACAGGGATGCTGAAGGATCTCGCAGGAATCATCTTGATGATGAGGACAGAGAAGCTAGAGATGTGCTCAAAGGCATGGTTGCAGGCCAAGAACAGGTGGCGACTATTCTCCAACAACTCAGCACAAATGTCCAAAATTTGACAATGAATAGAGCTCAGAATCTTGAACGAGATCAAGAAGGCAGTATTCACAGAGAGCCTCAGAGAGTCATAGCTCCAGCACGCACCTATGAGAGAGCTACATGTCCTACTTTTACCAGAAATGATGCTGAGGAAGAGGACGAAGTTGAACAGGGTGGTGAGATAAATTTTGCTGATAACATCATGGTTATGCATGATGAATGGGATGCATTGCCACCGAGAGTTAAGGAGCACCTTAACTTCGATAGATTCATGAGCCAGAAGAGAGAACACACCAGAAGCAGGAATGACAGGCGGCCTAGATACAAGCAGAATGATCTTAGACAGGCTACCAATAAGCTTACTTTGGTGAACTTTGATGGCAGTGGTAGAGTTACAGCACGTCCCTGGGTTAGTAAGCTTCACACATTCCTGACACTACGTCCTATGCCAGAGGAAGATGCTATACGATTTGCAGCTCTCCACCTTGATGGCGTAGCACATGACTGGTGGATTCATGGCATGGCTACACTGCACCATGATAGGATTACCTCGTACCAGGAGTTTACTGATAGACTGGTAGAGAGGTTTGATAGACGTGATCCTGAGCTATTCTTCAGAGACCTTGCTCAATTGAAGCAGTTGGGTAGCTTGGAGTCTTATATTGGTGAGTTCCAGAAGCTCTCGGTTATGGTTACCGGAATCTCAGAGAGGAGACTTGTCATTCTATTTGTAGAAGGTCTCCATGAGCCAATGAAAGGTTGGATCAAGGCATTCGATCCACCTACCTTGCACGAAGCTATGAGAAAGGCTCGTAGCATGGAACTTACAGCTTCACGTGGTAAGTTCACTTCAAATGCAGAAGCATCTACATCCTATACTGATAACCATTCAGAACCTAAAGAATCAGAAAAAGTTGATGAAAAGAGGAAGTTTGCAGCTCCTTTGGACCGAGAGACAATAAATGATTTGCGTAGGAGGAAGCTATGTTTCTATTGCAAAGCTCCTTATGACCAAAACCACAATTGTCCTCTTAAACCTAAGGGTACAAATAGACAAATGGAGTGGTTTTATGAGGGTGATGACATTGCTGATTTAACGGACCAGCAAGCTGGTTTTAAGGATGGGAGTATGCGATCTATCATTCTCGTCAATGCAAAAAGTGAGAAGATAGAACAGGAGGAGCATGAGATGATTCAGGAGGATTATCATTTTGCTTCTAGTTCCATGGGATCAGAGGTGTTTGATTGGGATCAGTACAGTTATGAGGCTCAGTTAGTACACAATCCTCTTTATGAGGCGGATGCTACATCTTCTTGTGATAATCCGCTCTTTGAGGTGGATACTGATTCTACTCTTGACCCTGATTTAGGGGTGAGCTTTGATCATTGTATCGGAGTTTCTGTCAGTGCATCGAGATTTCAGACAGAGCTCGTTGAGGAGATTCCCAGTGTGTACATGGTCAGGAGTCTACACAGTTTCACTTTCAGTCATCATGTACATGACCTATTTCAGATGCACAATTCTGGAATGCACGTGTTAGACATGTTGGATGATAGCATATCTCGTGCAGTTTTAGGGAGCAGGTGTTGTCAGCAGTTTGACTTGCTTTCTTATGAGTTCCTCTCTCCTGTGACAGATGGTGTTGAGATTGACAGGGTACATCATGATGATCCAGTTGATCAGATTTGGGAGTTACAGGAGACAGTTGATGACAGTAGGGACATTTCACGACACTACCCTTGGGATCCTGGTGGAGTGGTGTATTCGTTGCTATTGAGATTGCTTGAGGACAAGCAATTTCAGGGAGGGCGGACTGTAATGTCCCCTTTTTCAACATGATCTTGTTTTGCGATGGTTAGCCTATTTCTTGGACCCTTGTGGGCTAGTTGGATTGGTTAGAGGGTCAGTGGTACTTTCTGGAGAGTTTGATCGTTCTGGTTTTTAGAGCCCAGTGACTGGTTCACAGCAGGCGTTGGCAGTGCAGGAGTCGGCAGCTTCTGACGGCACAGGATTATATGGTGTTTTGAGTGAGTTATGGGTTTTTAAGTGATTTAAATATTAATTGATTTAATATTTAATTATAAAGTCAAATTGACTTTATATTTTAAAAATCACTTAAATATTCTCTAAAAGTGATTTAATATTTTAAATCACTTAAATGAATAAGTACACCCAAGTATTTAATTCATATACTATTGAAATGGATTAAATATTATTTAAAAGATTTTAATATCCAAAAGTGGCGTATTTTCTTGGGATTCGTGCCTTTGCATAAAAGGGCATTTCTGGCAATGAGAAACTCATCTTTTGACAATTTCAACTTTGCCTTGTGCTATTTCCTATGCATTCTCCTGTGATCAGGGTTTGAACTATTTTTCCATTGAAGAACGATAACTCTTCAGTGTTGAGCACTTTTGAGGCTGTGAGAGATCAGCTGAATTTGTGCAATTTGTGAGAGCTTCATACAGAGGTTCTACTGGGCTTGAGCTGTGTTTCCTATTGGATTTCTTCATCAGTTTCAGAGGGTTTTGGGAGATGGCGCCTTCATTTCATCTGGCAGACATCATACTTCTTGGCCGTACCTTCTAAGTGAGAATTCAGGTTGTTTGCAGTGAAGTGCGTGGCTCTTGTACAAAGGCGTTTGGGCATTTCTTGGAGAAACGCCTTCTTTTCTGAGGGTTTCTCTTCATCATTTTAGGCGTTTGGCTTGTACTCTTCATCTGCCACCGTTTTCAGGCTGGATTTTGCATTCTGTAGCTTTCTACACCAGATTTGGTCAGTTTTTCACCATCTTGGCTGGCAAACTGGACTACTTTCTTAAATAAATAATCTGGACACTTCCGGGTATGTTTATGAGTTCTAAATCCATTGTTGAGCATATTTATTATCTTCTGTATTGTCAATTCGCCTGAAATAACTCAGATTTACATTTTATATGCATTTATGCTGTGCGCCCCTTCTCTTCTGTCTATCAAATTTTCTCTAAAAAACTAAATAACACTAAAAAGACTTAAGAAATATTGGGGTTTGAGTTGAGAGCCAGCAGGGCTCATCACAGTGGTATCAGAGCATTCAAACATCATTGTCAAGTGCCAAAAACCAAAAACACAGCAATCAAAAGTTTATATCAGCATATATCAGCTTTACATGACAAGTGTTTGACAAAATTCCCAAGGCAGAAATTGAAAGGTTTTGAGTCTATATTAGCAGGGCTCATCACACGACACAAGAAGTTAGTTAGCTCTAGCTGAAATTTTATCCTTGTCATGGTTAGAACTGAAAGTAAGAAAGCCCTTGCAGCTTCAAATAGTAGTGCAGCTCCCTTCGTAGAGCTGCAACAACAACTAATAATGTGATGGAGTTCAAGGACCTCTTTTTGTTGCCAAACGAAGTGCCTCAACATTGTGTGGTAAATGAAATATTCGAGCCAAATTTTTAGTTTTTCAATTTACAAATTACAAAGCGAGCACCCGTTAAGGTTAGAGAACAAACCAAAAGCGTGCAAGAAAACAACTCTAACCAGAATGGCGCCGATGATGGCGAGCATTGGTCAAAGGATCTTCTACTCTAAATACAGAAAGGAACTCAACGTCAAGTATGTGCTACCCAATCCAATGCGGAGTGAGGGGCGACCATATGACGGAGTGATTACAGAATTAAATGCTGAAACTGGAAATACTCGACACCCAGAATGTGCTTGCTGACCCAAGATGGGAGAGTAGCTACCATAGGGCGGAGCTATAACTATTGCAATAACTTAATTGAAATTGAAAGTTACAACCAGATTTGAACAAGAAAGAATGACTGCCAGTACTACTGTCAGTTTTACAAACAAGAAGCATTCGCCTGCCAATATCTCATGAAATAAAAGGATCAGCATTACATCATTGAGAACCACTCTTATCTTGGATAGTGATACCAAAACCACAAAGCTTTCAAGGATCAAATACTGATTTCTGATTTCTGTTACAAATCTGCTCATTAAAATGCATAAACAGCAGTCTCAAGAACTACTCAAATGCTCATAACTTCCACTTATGGCTTCCTATTGACTTGAAATAACATGCAATATACTTCCATGATATAGGCGACCAACTTAAGACCCTACGACTGACCCAAAAGCTTCAGATTTATTTTTCACGAATTCCAAAGCAAAACAAAAGGTACGGCCAAGCTGAAAGGTACGACCTCCCTTTAAAAATTCAATTCTTAACATTAAAATCTGAAATCTTAACTACTGAATCGCCTACCCTAGCCAATGAGATAAATGCAGTACCCACAAAGAAATTATTTGTCTTTTTTGATTTATGAATTAAAACCCAATCTGCTGTAGCTAACATGCACAAACCAGAAACTTCTAATATGCAAATCTGAAACCTAATGAAACAATTGCAGATTACAATGCACAAATTTCAAAGAACTCACAACTAGACTAATATCACCACTAGATGTTGTCTTGCAAACACGAAGTGATGCCCAAGCTAGGAGGCCTTCATTCCTCGAAGCAGTCCCAGAGCCAATCCGGCAGCATAACAGTATATTTGTCCAAAGATGCCAAAATGATGAACCAAGTCTTCCTTATATAATTTCCTGCTGACTTCATGAAACCCTAATCTCTTCTTCAAGTCAAAAACCCTAATCCTCTTTAAGGAATGGCGTCCTTTTCTTTCAAATTCAATATTGACCATTTTAATTAAATTCGATATTTTAATCATGGCGTCCACTTTAGAGCTTGGTTTTGACTTTAGAAAAATAAGAAATAATCCTTTATGAAGGCGCCACCCTCAAGACCACTTTTTTAAAACAACTTGAAGTCATCAGACTAGGCCAAGGGGGTCAACGTTATAATATAATATTAAAACGTGACTTTAATTAATTATTACAACTTATCTCTCCAAATGCGCCCCGAAGCCATCAATGAGCAAGCCAACTGATCAAACTGACATAGGAAGTCAACCATGCTGGACCCGACTGTTGAACTGCCAAAAATAGAATTTACTAAAAATAGTAAATTCCGGAAAATGCTCTGAATGCCGAGATGAACATACCCCTGCGAAGCTCTCTGAAAACCCAGAAAGAATCCGCCATTGAATCCATCATCTCTGAGCAATGACCTCCTCAAAAATAGGAAACCCTAATTTATCTTCCGACTAGCCTTCGGGTTCCCAAAGAAAAGGCCAATGGTTACTGGAAAGATCAGGTTTGAGAAGGGGACATTACATAAAACATACTAACAATTTGATAACATGGCTACCTCTACCTAATGCAATTCTTCGTTGTAGATGCTTTCTTGAGCACAAAGATATTAGGTGGCAAATCCAATAATTCATTGACAAAGGACACATTACGCGAGAACTTGGCCTTGTGGCAACTCAATTGTGCTTACGCCCAAGAAGGATGGAATATGGCGATTATGCATCGAAAATAGACCTCTCAACAAGAACATAGTCAAGGCCTACTATCATCTTCTTTGAAAGAGGACCTTTTGGAACAGCTCCGTGGCACCAAGTTCTTCTCCAAAATCGATCTTAAGTTTGGGTCTCATTGGATTCCTATGAACCTAGAAACATCTTGAAGACAAATTTAAAATCCAAAGAAGGCCTATTCAATTTTTTTCATATGCCATTTGGCTTGATCAAAATAGTCGCAACATGCAGCCTTTCACCAACTAGTTCATTTTTGTTTACCTTGATGACATCATAATCTTTAGCAAAACATGAGATGAAATCTATGCCAATCTTACAAGATTTTTACACCTTGCAGCAGTAGAAGATTTATATTAATCTGGAAAAATGTTCATTTGCCATTCAAGACATATAGTATTTAGGATACATTGTGGAAACATAGGGAGTACATATGGGCTCAGCCAAAATTTGAGTCATCTAAGAGTGGCCTTCACCAAAAAATCTCATAAAGCTTCGTAATTTTATGGGATTGGCAAACTTCTACAGGAGGTTTGTACTTAGTTTCTCTCAAATTAAAATGGATCCAGCACAAAACCATCCAAGACCTTTAGTAAAAGAAAGAACAATTAGTGGCTATCATAGTTGGCCTACTCGGTGTTTGCAAGTACTCGGCAAGCCCGAAAAACTCGGTTCGGAAAAAACTCAGCAAAAACTCGGGAAATTAAAAAATTGCTTAAACTTCACTAAAAACGCTTTTTTTTTGCAAAATTCAAAGATAAGATGCATCCAATGAGTCAATAAATGAGTACATATAAGAAACAAGCTGTATTTGATTGATTTGAAAGAAAATTGGATGCAAAATGGCATCCTCATGTAGAATGCTCAATGTGCTGATATGATAATAGTCTGAAACAAAATGAAAATAGCAAATCATTTTTGTAAAACTAAAAGTAAATACTACATAAATATTAATATATTTCAGTTTTGACAAATTCACATGAATCACATCTTCCTCTTCCCATGTCTAGATCTCAGTAAGGGACCGGAAGAGGGTCCAATCGTAGGACTCTGGTCCTATTGTGCCTATGGCTCCTCAACCTCCATCCTGGATGTAGATCCTCCTACAACTACTGGTCGTGGCATGTAATGAACCGGACCAATTTTTTTTGTTTTTCACAATGCAATTACAATGAACACGCACCCGTTAAAGTTAGCACTAAACCAAAACGATGCGGAAAGTAACCCTAACCAGAATGTACACCAGGATCCCAATGTGGGCAAGGTGTGAGCATTGGTCAGAGGATCTATGCGAATGCAAACTGAAGGGAACTCTAACCAAGAATGCGCCTGTGCAGATGAGCATATGGTTAGAGGATCAATGCATGATGAACAAAATGTAACCCTAACCAAGAATGGCGCCGAGAGGTGGCGAGCATATGGTCAGAGGGTCCCTAAACTACTGAACTGAAAGTAAATAGGCGGCAAGCCAGCCTCTACCACTTATTCAGTGGGAAATACAATAGAATCAAAGAGAAGAATTGAGAAGTGCTGACAGTACTACTGTTCAGCTTACAATGTATCAGAGAACCTGCCAGAATCACAAGATTAGAAGCCTTCAATGCTGCAACAATATAAGAAACCTCTCCAATACTTTCAAACCCTTTTTATAACAACTTCTCACTCAACTATTAAACTTCCCCAAGTCTGATATTGACTGATTATGACAGAAATTACTCAGAACAGCAACATAGTGACTCACTAGAATGCACGTAACTTACTCAAAACTCACCCTATTGACATAAAACCAAATGCAGATTGCTCTAGTAATGATGGCGCCCCAAATGGAATGCATAAACCTCACCTATTGACTCTTATTTATTTTGCACAGATCCCAAAGCCAATTCCAGAAAGGTACGGCCCTCTTAAAAGGGCGATTTTCTTTTAAAAATCCAAATGAGCAATATAAAATCTATAACTTGGCAAAGATGGTCGCCTAGCTTAAGGAAACAGATTTCTTCAATGCCCAGAACCAAAATAATTTTATTTCAAAAGCTGTGAGCAAATCTTACATTCTCATATGATGTTCAGCAACTCCAGAAATGAACATAAATGCAAAACTAGAACTCCAAATGCAAATACTAAACTGAAATTGCAAATCAAACCTATTACAAGCTAACCTCTCAACTAGTTGCTATCTTTCAAGCAAGAAGATGAGCCCATGCTAGGAGGTGTGCTTTCCTCGAAGCGAGTGCCTGAAGACAATTCAGCAGCATAACGATGTGGTAGACAAAAGATCCCAAATGAAGAGCTGAGGCCTGATTAAATAGACATGAGAGAATCATCTAGAAGCTTCAAGAAGGGCGCCCAAAACCCTAATTTCAAATTCAACATTTCCCTCCAAAAGATGGCGTCCTTTTTCACTTATTGAAATATTTCACTTTTTAAAATAAAAGTCAATCCCTCAAGTAGGCGTCCTTTTTCATTAAGCTCAATATTTGACTTTTAAAATATAATTTATCTCTCCATGGCGCCTTGACCCTCTAAGTCCCCTTTTTAAAAACAACTTAAAGTTGTACTGCTAGGCAAAGGGGGATATAATATTAAAATATAATATTATAATGAAAATACTTATCTCTCCAAGAAATATGCGCCCAAGGCCAAAACTGAAGTGCCAGCTGAACCAACTGAAGAAGAAGACCAACTAAATTGAACCCAATCTGTCCACTGCTAAAAATAGAATTTACTAAAAATAGTAAATTCATGAAGTTGCTCGGAATGCCAAACTGAACATACCACTGCGAAGCTCTCTGAAAACCCAGAAAGAATCAGCAATCAGAATTCCAAACTTCCAGCAACAACCTCCTCAAAATTAGGAAACCCTAATTTCACCATCCGCGTAGCCTACGGGTCTCCGGAATAGGCCAACGGTCAACAGAAACGATCACATCTGAGAAGGGGACATTACATGGCACTGGCAATGACTCCTCCTCAAGGTCATCCTCAAGGTCGTCCAATGAGAATGCAAATCCACCCTCCTCCATTGCCTGTCGCTCTAAATCATAAATCTCATCCTCAGTAAACAATGGAGGTTGCTCCCCTCTGTTGGCGTAACAACTAACACCTCTGGAGTGCAAGTTGGTACGGATAGCTATGCACACTATGCAATGAGTGCTCTTCAAATTAGGAGGGGAAGCTCCCTCGTTGTGCTAACAAAAGTACTTGAAAAGGGAAATAAACTAAACTATATCCTGTCTTTTTGTCTCAATTGTAAGAGGCACAAGGCTTTCGAGAAAACTCTATACGTTGCAGCTAAGTAATTTTTGGTTTCGCAAGACTTAACTACAACACACAAAACTAAGTAACTTTAAACTATCCAATCCCCTCAAGAATTCAGAGCATGAGGAAATGGAGCGGGAATGATTATCTGACGATAAACCGAGTACAGACTCACAACGTGAAGGAAAGGTGGCACGACTATCTACTTGTCTGAATAGGTTTATTATTAACACACATCACACGATAAACAAGTACTGATTCTCAACTTGAAGGCAAGGTGGCACATCTATCAGCTCAATTTGAACAAGGTTTATTGAACACAAAACATGAAGGATAGCCAACTAGGACAATAAATTGCATAAATGAGACACGCATACAATCTGATCAAACTAGCCACTATATCTAACTAAGGCAAGGAATTCACCATTATAATTGCATGAAACCCAAGTGGCATAACAATTCATCATAATAGTAAATACTCATGAATAGATACAGAACGAGCAATATTATAGGCAAGGTAGGCATAGCATATATTTCTCTCTCGTGCAAAAGTTATGTACAAATGAGCAAAGCTCTTATTTATAGACATTGAAAGGTGTAGGGAACCCTAAAATCACCTTGAGTCAACTACAGTCTTGCAATGCATGCAAGATTATTGCTAAACCCTAATAAAGCAAACTATACAGTTAACTGGAAAACTACCATTGGTGGTTTTTGAGACCGCACCAACACAGAATAAAGTTTCCCAACGGATACTCTATCCTCTCTTGAACAAAGTATTCAGCATGCTAAGATTACGAGTGAGTTCATGCTTTCAACTCCAAGGTTCTTTTAATGCGAATAGACTTTCGTTGGCTCGATGTGATTTTCTGTATTTCAAGGGACTTACACAATTGTTCGACTGATTTGACAGCAGACAGTGAGGAGCTTTCATATAATTCAAATGATTTGGAAAATGAGCACAAGTTTCCTAAAGCTATTTGTTAGCGTGGTTTTGTGACCCGCGCAAACAGAGAACAAAATAGTCCGAAGGCTATTCCATTCTCTCTTGATCAAAGTATTCCGTGCGCTAAGATTGCGAGAAAGTTCACACGTTCAACTCCAAGGTTCCTTTAATGCGAATAGACCCAGTTCGGTTGATGTGTATTTGCTGTGTTCTTACGAGGGGACTTACACAATTGTTCAGACTTCTTGCAGTTAGCAGTTGGTATGATTTTGAAGGGGATTTTGTGCGTAGGATTTGGCAATATAGCTTATTCTCCTAAAACTAATCAGAAATGTGCGGAAAGTAAAAGGGTATAAGGCCTAAGAAACTTATATTCTATTCTAAATGCAGGATATGTGGGGCTTCGTTTCAATAGACTTCAACCAGATTTCACCTAGCCTCACGTCGGACAGCCTCAGTAAAATCGGTGCAATCTTCAAGGGAAGTAGCAAAAGATGTTCAAATTATGACTTAACATGCATACACCATCACAACGACGCATATAAGCATATAAACCACAATTGAAGTTAAACACAAAATAATCTCCAGTCGACCACACAAGGCGAACTTGTCATCAACAAACCGCTAGTGGTATGGAATTAAGCGAAGCTATCTCAATAAAACACCACACACCAAAGTAAGCTACTTGCATGAAATTAAGCTACTTGGATACGAAAGGAAGAAGAGACCTTGCTAGCAATTCATGACAAGACAAATTCCATCATCAATGAAAAGATCTATTATCAAGAAAAGTGTTACACAACAATCTCCCAAAAGTTTTCAAAGGGAAAACTTTCTTTCTTCTCCAAATTATGCAAAAATGCTCTACAATGCTACACTATCTAGCTCTAATGCTAATGCTCTCTCAACGTCTACTATCTACTATTCCAATGTCTAATCTAATGTCTTACAAATGAGGGGGACTCCCCCTTTTATAGCTAGCCAAGTCCCAAAAGACGGCTAGGGTTACAATCAATAGAGTGGCCAGAATCGTGCCACCTCAGCCCGAACCCTAAAAACTGCCAGAATAGGGAGTGGTACATTAAATGAATCAAAGATTCCCACTCACTCCCATAAATAGTAAAAGGTAATAAATGCTCCATATTCAGTCTTCTAGAAGATCCTCGTCCAGTAGTGTGTTCCCATTGGCCTTCTCTCTGACTGCCAACTCAACAAATCTGCCAAGTACGGCCTCAACCTCATGAACTGAAATAGGTGGAACACAATCTAACTGAAACTCTAACACCGTGACTGAATGCTCGTGCCTTGTACAAGATTTCCTCCAAGCAGCTAAGGAGTCCTGCGTGTTCTGGATCAAAGTGGAGAAAGTAGCAGTATTCTCGAAATCATCCTGTACAAAGGTCTTAAAGATCTCGCTAAGAAAGGCACTCAAAGAAAACCCCTCACCATCAAAATTAACTTCATCCTGATTCACCGCCATTTAGCAAATATAGCCCTCAAAGGTATTATGAACTCCATCTATACCGTTGGCCATAGCCTTATGTACTCTGGCTGAATTTGCCTGTGCCGCATCGAAGAAGCCACGCCCTGTGATAGCCGAAGAATACCACCGAGAGAAATCATATCGGTCATTCACCTGAATGACACCTCCATCAATCAAAGAATCGCGAATGGCATTACGCTCAATACCTGCTCGATCACCTTACTCGAGATAGAGGCACGCCTCCAAGATGATCCAATCGCATCCATCCGTACACAATACTAGAGGCTCCGGCTGAAAGGCGTAAGCAAGTTCCTCCATAAATTTCTCCTGCCTTCAGCACGTAACTCCTTGCGGGACTCATTTATTCGCTTCCCGGGTGGGCTATCCTCTGAATCCCTACCAAGCCGCTGATCAATTTCTAGGGAATATTCCTCACGTGAGGCTCTATCACTGGTACATCTTGCCCTCGAGAACGAGACAACTGCTGAACATATCCAATTAACGCCTTGTGTTCTCGTTTCAACTTCTTATATTTTCCTTCCTTCTTGAATAACCTATCCTTGAGGGCAAGGAAGGAGTTATCACACTCCTCAACAATCTGTGCACCAGTAGGGCGTCCCAAGTCTAGAGTGGTGACCACATAATTTTCAGGAACTGCTTCATTCCGGTCACACTCAACTCGTGGGATAGCTACGTGAAGGGTACGAGAGCCATCCTCCTCAGTGGAAATCTTCGAAAATTTCCTTGCCTTCTTCGGTGGAGGTGCACTGATCCTGTTTAAAAACTCCTCCATCTCAACCGCTGGATCAATTTCCTCACTAGGGCTTCTTCTCATTCTATCTCTAAGCCAATCGGGCACATCATACCAGATATCGTATACAAGGCTCTGCTCTAATTCTCTCTAACCTGCCTAACTTCATCATTCTGGCGAGGCTCATCGTCCTCAAGTGGTTGAGTATCACCTGACACTATATCATCATCGTTCATGGCCTCCTCTAACTCCTGCTGAAACTGAGGGTCAGTAATAGTCCCCTCATCATCCTGCTGATCAATCCTACTGTATCGCGGCACTTTGGCTAATCACTGCGGAGGTTGAATATCCTGTACCAATGCATCTCCGATTCACTGCAATCCTCCGATCAGCAAACAAAGACAATTCCTCCTATATACTTGAGAACGGTTCCAATGTGTTGCAATCAGAATCAGGGAGGTTCTCGCCGAAGTAGGCCCTCACTAACTATTTCTTCCCGACTCTGACCTTCGTGTAATCTGTTTCTTTCTCCCTGTGGTAGGCGTCCTGTGATCTCCCATCATATTGTAAGTCAAGGCAATTGACCTACTCTTCAATCTGTTTACTCGCCTATCAACCCAGGCTCTGGTGAATGTCATAACTGGGATAGAGAGAGTATCCAAATCTGCAACCTCGGGCTCTGACCAATCTATAGGTGGAAGTGGAGTATCTCGAACTGCTGCATAATCGGGATGTACAACATCCATATCCTCGTTCACCTGGTCCGGAACTGGCACAACCTCACACTCCCTGATCAGAGTAATCGGCAACCGAGAGAACATTCTTTTCCTTACTTCAATTTCATCAACTGCATCAGCCCAGTAATCTTCTATGGTGGCCTTATGCTTGAATTCCTCTGACAACACCCACTCGATGTTATGATGCGGGTCATAGTGTTGTCGACTTGTGTGATATGAGAAGTGATAAAACTGAAGCTCACTTTCAGCTTCTCTAGCTGCCTGTATCGAAGGACACACCTCATCCGAGTTGCCCATTACAATTGGAAATTCTATCCCTCCTTTCTTTTTCTTCTTTTGAATTTTGTCAAAGGCTAGCAACTGTCTGGATATCTCTAGCATCAATATTTTATCTGTCGGGTATTTAGGCAGCCTATATGGGTATGAGGAAAAACCTTGCAGCCTAATATATGAAAATCTCGGAAACTGTATAAACCAGCACCCATACCTTTCAATTAGCTCCTGGGCATCTCTAGAGATTCTGTGATGTAACCTCTCCTGAAGCAGCCTCGTGATGTACATAGTGAATGAATCGTTGACACGTTTGTAGTAGGTTGTGCTTGACAGGTGCAACTGTGTACACGCCTCATGGATTTTGAACTGATGAGAGCCGCATCCCACAGGTTCTTTATATGAAATCCCCCTGTACCTCATCATCCGTGCCAACATATAAATGAGATAGGAGCTCCTGTAAAACGTTTTAGTCCTCCTCAAGCTCAGGAGCTGCTCATGTATATTGTCGCTTATCATCTCAGCCCAATTGACATAATCCTTGCCTTCTAGCACCAGGTTGATGTAATAAAACATCCAAGGCTCGAAAATGTATGACTGTGAGCAACCACCAACCCTGCTCAGCATCATGATGAGATCACAGTATTCTTGTTTCAGGTCCTCCGCTATGATTTGTTTTGGCAACTTCGCACGAGATGGCTTAGGAGTGCTCATCCAGTGAGTGTTAATTGTATCCATGCATCTCTTGAAAGCTGAAGCGTACATCCGATCCGCTCGCTCCCTGGATTTGTAAATCATGTTCCTGTGCACCGGGATCCCGAAAGCTTCACCAATGGCCGCCGTAGTAAGATTGGCGAGTACTTGGCCATCAGGTGACATGATTGACCGGTGTTCCTTCTCGTAGCAATTAGCACACTCCATTATCAGCTCTGAGCACCGAATGGTTGCATGAAAACCAGCAGCTGTATAGTCCACTGGACGTATGTTAGCTGGTGACTGCCTGATGACTTCCACCTCCAAATGTACTGTTTTGAGACTTCCTGTGTTGATGAGAGTCTAGGTTAGGTCCGCTTAACTTGCCCAGCTGAAAATGAATTTCGACTCTGGCATGAATGTTTTGTTGAGCTTCTTGATCACAGCTTGTCTTGAGGCACCATTGTCCTTTCCGGTTGTCCTCGCTTCAGCCATCTGCAACATAACAAACATTCATCAGCAATTAAATTTAATAAAATAAGGCATTGTATAGGGGCTGCAGTCGAATTCTAGAAGCTGCAACAACTTTCGTGTTTGCAAACCTCAGCTTCTTTCTTGAATTAGGTTCGAATTCCAACACTTAGAACAGATTTCTAAGTGGACTTTGATGACTTTACTTCACTATCAGCAATCAGCAATTTCAATAATTCCGTATCAGCAATCAGCAATCAGCAAACTAGCAAGTTCGTGCCTTTTAAGTTCTCAGCGATTCGACTCACTACAAGGCGTCCTCCCTTTCAACTGGCAACTTCAACTTACTCAACAAATCAGACTTCAGCCTCAACACTAGCAAAGTCGTACCTCTCACAAGCAACTTCAATCTTCAGCAAATACTTCTCAACCAGCAAAGGCATACCTCCTCTACTTCAGCTATGCCAATCCTCAGCAACTCAAGGCGTCCTCTAGCTGCAAATTTGATTAACTTTCAAGTGCGCCTCTTCAGCAAACTCTATTCCTCAGCAAAATTCGAATTCCTTCAAGCTCTCCAGCAACTCAAGGCGTCCTTTTCTCAACTCAGCAACATTCAGATTTCAAACTCTTCCAGCAACAATTCACTGCACCACTTCACTCTCAGAGCAAATTCGACTTCCTCAGCTGTGAAAACAAGTGAAAAACTTCTCCATTTTATAGCTAAAACTCGAATTCTAGAAGAAGTCAATTTTAGCCAGTGCCATTAAACTCCACTACTCCACTTCAAGAATTCGAATTTTCCCTCTCTGGTGTTTCTGACACTTGTCTCCAGTCGTCGGGAATCTTATTCTTCTAGAAACTTGACTTTGACTGGCGTTTTTGAATTTGTTTTTGAAAATTTAATTTAATTCATCCTTTTGAATCCACCAGCCGGAGCTCTATCACTGGAAATCGAATTCAACTCCTCCTGCTCTGGAAAATTCGTCCTTGAAGAATTCAAACAAAATTATCTAGGCAACTCACTTCAGATTCATCGTTCGAAGAAAATTCACTTTGAAAACACATTTTATTCATTTTTGCCTTAGAAAATTTAAAATTCTCCTTTAGGAAAATTCACAATTTGAGCACTGATTAAATTCCTCACTGAAAGAGTGTCGGCGAAGTGCGGAAGACTTGGAAATCCATCATTCATCACGAACGTCCAGTACCCAGAAGAAAATTTTCGTCAGAATGTCTCGAATTCATGGGTACCCAATGAACGGGTTCATTTAATTTTTCAATTTTGAACCTTAGAAAAATATTATTTTCATCATTTTAAACTCATTCTTCGCCTGTGATCATCCTGCGTTGCTCCAATTTGGAAAACTTTGAATTCATCTTGCATTCCTGACTGCATCTCTAAGGAAAGTTGCTCGTGCCCCGTGGAGAAATTTCACCACCCTGAGGCTCTAGGCGTATTTTCTAAGAAAGGAAATAATTTGCCTTAGAAATATTTTAAATCACCTCTTGCATTTGAAAAATTTCCCTTAGAAAACAATTTGATCATCTGCCAGCGAGAGAAGTATCATCTTCACTTAGAAAAAAAATTATTCACAGAGGCGCCTTGCATACTTTATCTTCACTTGCCACTCGCAAACACTTCACATCTTAAAAAAAACTCCAACGCCTAGGCAAATTCTCCAACACTTAGAAAATATTTTATTTTTCTACTTGAGGCGCGTAGCACACTTCATTTTATTTCCACTATCTTCAAATATTTCAACGCCTTCAAGATATTTTAAAATCACCTTAAGCGCCTAACATACTTGGGAGGATTTTAAAATCACGCCTTAGCCACTTTGCCTTCACCACCTTAGAAAATACTTTAACACCTTATAACTCCCTTCAAACATTTTTCAACACACACCACGCCTTAGCAATATTTCCATCTCACCTTATAACTCCCATCTCCCTAGGCGCATATAGCATTCTTGAGGAAAAAAAATCACGCCACACACCTTTAGGCTTTAGGCGCCCAACACACACGCCTAGCAATTTTCTCTAAGGCCCACCACCTTGGGCGCATTCTATACATGACGGAGGATAACGCCTAGCTTTCACCTTGAATTTACCACGCCTTGGCAAAATTTTCACCTCAATTACCACCCTTATTCACCATTTACTATCCAAACATGGGCGCATTTGAACCTATCAACTGGATGACTCTTCAACTTCGCTTTTT
>VDFB02201261.1:0-27645 GCA_007258455.2 Sequoia sempervirens | reverse complement strand
GATTTTGTGAGATAATAAATAATCTTTTTCAGATTATTTACTAAAATCAACTGATAGTTAATAAAACGAAATCATTTTAAATAATAAATTGATTTAAAATGATGGAAATGTTAAATTGAGTAATTAAATAATTAAAGATAATTATTTAATTTTAGAGGATTATAACTGATAATTAAATAAATTCATAAATTCATTTAATTATGGAAATTAGTGACATATTGAATAAATAAATAAAATTTATTTATTTAATAATCAGGAAGAATGAATGGATAAAGGTAATTAAACAAATTAACAAATTTATTTAATTAAAGGAAGACTTTAGACAATTAAAGATGTATTGAATAAATAAATAAAATTTATTTATTTAATAATCATGAAGAATACAAGAGACGTGAATTAATTAAATAATAATGAGTTATTTAATTAATAGTGGAAATTGGACCAAGGACAATTAAAAGTCATAATTATGCTAGGACAAAAGATGAAAAATAGAGCTTATGTGCCTAAGTCATTTTAAGTGTCTACAGAGGTACTACTATCTCAACTCCATTTTGTGAATCCATATCACAAAATTTTTCCTAATTCTGTCCATGCAAGAACATTGTGGTGTAGGGAATATTGCATCACTAAAAAATATTTCTATTTCCTTTTTTTCAATAAGATCTTAGGGGTTTGGAGAATAAACATTTTAATTTGCAACATTATAAATTTCCCTTGTGGTGATTTGAAGAGGTAATTTTTGAAGGAATTATGCTTTGATAAATGTTTCTAAATCATCTCCAAAAGGAATATGATTCTTGGGCATTCATTTACAAGATGGGATCTAAAACCCTTTCATTTCATCAATTTTGTGTATAAAAAAGTCGTCAGCCACATACCCTACACATACCCATCATATCACCACTTTTTGGCCCATCATGATCTTGCACATACCCTAAACTTGAGAAATTTGAAGGAGATCTTGTTAAGTTTGGTGATGATACATCTTCTAAGATATTTG
Organism: Sequoia sempervirens; assembly: GCA_007258455.2. Lineage (NCBI taxonomy): Eukaryota > Viridiplantae > Streptophyta > Pinopsida > Cupressales > Cupressaceae > Sequoia > Sequoia sempervirens. Next base: position 26,645 of record VDFB02201261.1, on the reverse strand, counting down.
GAAAATGTTTAATTAGTTTTCATGGTAAACATAATACAAATGATGTTCTTTATGTTAAGGGTCTGTGACATAACCTCTTAAGTGTAGGTAAAATGTGTAGCAAAGGATATAGCCTTATGTTTTAGGATGATGTTGTGAGATCATAAAAGGCTTTGAAACTCTTGTTACTGCAGGAAGAAGGATAGATGGAAATGTGTATTAGATTAAGGGTGCTAATGGTAGGTGCTTTGTGAATCAAATCAATGAAAGTTGGTTATAGCATAGAATAATGTGTCACATCAATTTTTATTGCCTAGTGAGGATTAGTTTAATTCAAGTTGTGAGAGATCTAACAAAGATTACAAAAACTATCAATGCTATATATACAGAATGTCAGATTGGGAAGCAAGCTAGAAAGAATTTTAAAGTCAAATAACAATCTACTACTAGTCATTTAGAGTTGGTGCATACAAACCTTTGTGGACCTACCAAAATAAGAAGTTTTCAAGGTGATAGGTATTTCATTTTATTAATTTATGATTATTCTAGAATGACTTGGGTTAGTTTTCTCAAAGAAAAATCAAAAGATCTAGCTAAGCTTAAGGATTTAAAGCTATGGTTGAGAATGAAATGGATATCAAAATCAAATGTTTGAGATATGATAGAGGTGGAGAGTTCACCTCCAATTTGTAATATTTTTTGTAAAGATTATGGAATAAAGAGGCATTTATCATCCCTTAGGACTCCTCAAAATAATGGAGTGGTTGAAAGAAAGAATAGGACTATTCAGGAAGCAACAAGAACAATGATGAAAGAAGAAAACCTACCAAAAGTCTATTGGAGGGAAGAAATTCATACTGTAGTTTACATACTTAAAAGAGCATAAGAAAGAACAAACACTTCAAAGATTCCCTATGAGTTATGCTATGGAAGGAATCCTATTGTTAAATATTTCAAAGTATTTAAATGAAAATTCTATATCAAAAGAGATGAAGAAAACTTAGCAAATATTTATACAAGATTTGATGAAGGTATCTTCCTTGGATATTCTATGAAAAGAAAGGCTTACCAGTGCTACAACAAAAGGCTTAAAAAGGATTGTTGAAAGTGTAAGTGTCAAAGTAGATGAAGATATACATAAAATTTTAGTGATGATAGATAGATATGAATTAGATGAGTCCTCTTGGAGACAACAAGAAAAAGATGAAGGTAAGGAAAAAGAAGTATAGGTTGAAGAGGAAGAAGCTCTAGAAAGGATCCCTAAGAGTCCTAAGTATGTATAGAATAATCATTCTGAAGATCAAATCATTGGTGACTCAAATAGAGGTATTTGACAAGAATAAAGGCTACTATGACAGAAGAACAAGTAAACTTATGTTTACTTTCCAAAGTTGAACCTAAAACAATGATTGATTTATATTCCACAAGAAATCTATCCAATATTTGGAATGTATTTTCACTTTCTATTGGGAAAGTCACATAATATTTCAATTGAAAAATTTGTTTACCAAAAAAATCTTATAACTAATTTTGTATTTAATATCTTAGAGAAATTATAGTAATTTGATCATGTCATATTTCTTTCCTCAATTTTTCCATGCATACGATGAAGCCCTTAATGATTTCATCTTATCTAAATCATCCTCTAAGACTCCAAAACCTTTAAATTTTCAAAGATTAATAAGCATGATAGATTAGATCACATCACAATTAATTAGTTACCCTGTATATAATATTCACTCAAAAAACCAATTTGTTATTGTTATTGGACCATCTTCAAACAAAAATAAATCTCCTTGTCATATCTCAAACTTTACAAAATAATTGAATCAATATAATCACATACAAAAAATATATCATAGAAACATCATTACCATTCCATTTATGTTACATATAACACAAGAAACATCAAACAAGCAAAGAAAATGTTGGTCTTTCCATCAACAATCCATTTTCATAGACTATTCTCCCTCGTAAACCTCATTTTCCTCAACATAATGTAAGGAGTATAATCTTGTTGAGTAGCTTCATGCAACTTCAGCTAAGATTTCATTGTGGTACTCGATTCAAACCTCACATAGCTATCATAACATGCTTCAGGAGGCTTTACAAAATATTGTTGTGCCACCTTATGCTAAACCAAATATATATCATATCATCTAATATTCAAGTGTCTTTCCCAAAGTATGATTCAACATTTAGACAATGGGGAAATCCATGATCATGATGGTAAGTAGGTAAGTTATTTTGCATTGGAGGCTTATGTGAAGGAGGCTAAATAACCAATTATGGTTTAATTAAATTTATTGATCTTTGAAATTTTAAATAGTTAGAAGTTTTAATGGACAACTTAGATGAGATGAAATCATCAAGGGGTTCATCTAACATACCAAATTCATTAAAAGTCTTATTATATTTAAATAAAAAATTTGTAGAAAGAGATCTGGAATGATCAAATTACTATAATTTTTCCAAGAGATTGATTAGAAGGTTAAATTTTTGTTTATGTATCTTAACACTAGTTATCATAGAACACAACCACTCAAGTCTATTATAGACACAATTTTTAGAAACGAGTTTAAGAAGAGAGTACATATATTAGTATGCCTCTAAAATTTGGCTAAAAATGAGTAGGTCAAGTGCATTAGCACCCTAGACTAGAGGTGTAAGCTTTGAAAAGTTTTAATTTAGTGGCAATTATTATAGCTACCAGATATCTAAGACTGACACAATCTAGGTTTGAAACTAAAAATTCTTTAATTTGAACCCCAATTTTGTAAAAATGTGACCTAATACAATGAACTAGGGTTTTAAAATTTTACAAAATTTATATTTATTTCAACCAATTCATGCACTAATTCATAAAATTATCTAATTTATCCATAGATCTGATATATTACAAAATACAAATGAAGTAGAATTTCTAATCATTTCAATAAATTAAAAAAAAATACTTCTTTTTCAATGTAAACACACTTTTTGAAAACACAAAGAAATTTTTTTTTTTTTTTTTAAATATTGATAACTTAGTTCTAAAGGATATGCAATATAAACTAGAAGATTTATCTAGTGTAGGATATGTCAGGTTCACTAAAATTTCATGTGGAAAAGATATCCTAGACCTAATGAATAGATTACTAAGATGGATATATTTTCACATCAACATTAAAAGTGAAGCCAACAAGGTAATGGTATTTGCTAACAACCTAGAAGGAGAGACAATTTGTGCTTTTATTGGTTCTTTTGTTGCATTGAAAATTGATTAGATCTAGTGTGAATTAATTGACCTATTTAACTTTTTTATCTAATTTGAAAATACATTTTTCCATTCAAATGAAACTAAAAATTCCTAGACTAAATATATATCTAAGAAGGGTAGAGTTTTATGCAATTGTATGAAAATTTTGGAGCTAAATTAGGAGGTCAAAGGTGCTTTCACCCTTGACTATGAAGTGAAGATCCTACTTTACAATTTTTTTGGTCTAAAACCTACAGATCTATAGTCTATTATTCTACTCTGAATTTTTTTTGTCTTCATATATGAACCTAGAAAATCACAACAAAAAAGGGGAATGGGTGGCTATAATGAGTTTATCTTGTTCAAATCCCTGCTTTGGTATTTCTACCTTCTAGAAGATTGATTGATTCATTAATAAAATGTGTGTGCTCCCAACCTTAAGTGCACCTAAGGTTGTAATGATTTAAAATGATAAAAATTCTACTCAAATGTGTTAGAGAAGGATTCCTAAATGACATGAATAAGATCAACCAAAGAGAGTAAAATACCCTTAGGAAAATCTAAATGTAGAAATGCCTTGCTTAAGGTAGCTAGTAGATAAAAATATAAGGATTAGAACACTTCAAAAATAATTCATTAGATGCTTGAAAGAAGCCAAAGCTATCTCGAAAACCTACATTCCATCACGTTCTTCCATTGGAATAAAAATCCAATCATTGTGCTAACTTGAATATTTCTAAAATTCACTTTGTAAATTTGTAAAATTTGATGTATTTTAGTAAATATCTTCTCTATTAATTTGTTCCTCTCTTTAATTTGTAATAATAATTTATGTTTATATAGTGGAACATAGAAATACATTCAATTTTAATCTAACTTATTTAATTTTAATTTTCGATATTAATTTACTACCAAGTATTGGGTTTGAATTTACATCTCCAAAATTTGAGACCAACAAAAATGGGAAATTAAATTTGTCATGAAAACACCTAGACTAGGGTGCTAGCACTCCTATCCAACCCTATTACACACATTTAAATATGATTTGGAAGTTTAGGGTCTTCTTAATCAAGACTTCTCCAAAAAATGAGCACTTGACGAGGTCAATTTGGTGACATGATCGTCAAAGAGCTTTTTTAGGGAATCACTAACACATTCTCCTTGTAGTCACTAAAAAATGTCCTAGTCTATGAGCATCATTTTTTCTTCATCTTGGTCTTCTTCCCTGCGTAGTTAAATATTTTTTAATTATTTAATTATCTTTGATCATGTTCTTCTATTAATTAAATATTTTTAATTATTTAAAATTAATTTCTCTCTCGATCTTTATTTCTACTACGCTCAATTAAATAAAATTAATTGCATTACTAATAACCCCATTTCTTCAATAATTAAATGAATTATTATTATCTATTTAATTATTTGCTTGTCATCTTTCATCTATGGTTAAAGAATTATTATTAATAATTTAAAAATTTACTCACTCTTTTAACTGTTCCATTTATTAAATAATTGTCAAAATTATTTAATGGTCTTCCACATGTCTCGTGTATTAAATAATTAAATCAATTTAATTATTTGATGCCTCTTTCCACATGTCCTCTCATTTAATTAAAATAATTAATCAAATTGTTTTAATTAAATGCTCGATTTCCTCTTTTTCTCAAATAAATAATTCAAATGAATTACTTATCCTCCACTTGGCCAAACATTCATTTCTCATGAATTGATTATCTTCCAATTTTTAATTCATGCTTTATCCCTCCACTTGCTCATTAATATCTATCATAGCTGTCTCTTTCATGGCCATCGACATCATAGCCCTACTATGAATATAACATTATTGGTGCATCAATCTTCCACTGTTGATCTTGGCATCTTTCTAGAAGTTTAATCTCGACCGTCCATTCGAATGGTTGTCTATAAAAGCAACCTTCCTCCTTCAATTTGTCCTTAACAACCATTATCTCCAACTTTCTTGCTTACTTTTTGCAAGTATTTTCACAACTTCAACTACAATATGGGGAGTGTTTTCATTTGAATGCTTTCATTTTATTCCTCTCTTTTTTTTATATATTCTCTTGTTTTGGATGAGGTTTTTACCTTAGAAGTGTTGTGGCTGTCACTTTATCAAGGCTAGAATGTATTTCCCCCATCTTATATTGGTGAAGAAGAATCTTTTTCTGAGCCTATCAACAACACGCACCTTCATAAATACTACACTTGATTCTTAGAATATCCCCTTAAAAAGTCAAAAATACAAAAAAATAAAAAAAATAGTAAAGAGAAATAATTCCTCCAAAAGTGAAAACCACTTTGGTTGCACTTTGGATAAGTACCATGGTGAAAACCTGGAAACAAGCACTATGTGTGTGTGTGTAGTCATTCTATGATCCTTCATCTACTATCACTCCCTTTGATCTTTTCATCCTTCCACTCATCCATTCACACATGTCACTCACCCATAATAAATCTTTGTCATCCTTTCCATAGCCTCATAAACATTGACATTTAGTATCCTTTTCCTTCATGATCATCCTGTATCTACTGCTACCTCTTGTGCAATAAATATAGTGATCCTATACTCTGAATGGGGAAATCTTTAACTGTGGTCTTCATGGAAAATAAATACATGGCATCACTTTTCAAAACCATCAAAATCCAAAAAAAACCATAAAACCTGAAAAAAAAACAGAAAACATCGAAAACCTTAAAAAACAAAGTCTAAGTCGAAGTTTGAGCCATTTGTGTTAGTAGGGTCTAACCGCATTATCTATGCACATTTTCTATGTAGGAAAGGCTCATCTTAAATGATCCCCTGAGACATTAGGTTTGTCCTTTTAGGTTTTTCCAAATAAAATCATAATTATGCCCATTATCAAGTACATCAAGGTCAAGTCATGTCAAACTACGAGGTCTTTGCATGTATAACATAGGCAAGGCCATCAATTGATGATCCCCCGAGGCTATGTAGGTTAGTCCTTTAGGGTTTTTCATGTCTAGTCATGTTCTTGGTCTACAAGCAATCATCATTTAAACAAAATCATGAATCAATAGGCAAACATAACCAACTAAACCTTTCATCCTCAATCAATCAATCATCTTATCATCAATAAACTAATTTGGTCATTAATCCAGTATTGGAATGGGGAATTATGTTGTTTGTCTCATTCGGTCCTATCTCTTGTCTTTTATTAGGATGCATTCATCCTGAGATTAGAATTTTTCAATCTTATCACTCACCATAAGTAAGATGCATCTTTCTTGAAGTTAGGTGCCTTGTCAACAATTGTCACTTGTTCAACCTTATCAGATGTGTTCCTTGCCTTAAACAGGATATGTCTTTCTTGAAATTAGGTATTATGACATCGCTTGGTCATATCAATCAATCTTTGTTAAACTATCAATCAATCTTGTAATATTGGTCAATCAATCTTTCCTTAATCTGGATGTGCCCTTCCTGAAATTAGGCGTAATCATTATCAATCATTCCTTGTAAACCTTATTAATTAATCTTGCCTTCATCAAGATCCATTCCTCCTGAAATTAGGTGCAATCAATAAAATCAACTAGTTGAATTTTGTCAACATATCAATCAATCCTTTTCAACCTACAAATAAATTTTTTGTCAACTTATCAATCAAAATTGGTCATTTTGGTCAACCTAATCAATCATATCAAGAAATCTTATCAATATTATTGGAAAACACTATCGCTATTGGCAAACACTTTGTTGGTTTGGATTTGTTTTACCTTTTTTATTGGTCTTTGGTAATGTTGCTAGTTAGGTCGAGGATGTCCTATAAAAAGGGATTTAGAGAGACGATGATGGATCATGACCTCTTTTCTTTGCTTGCTTTTTGTGGTTTGTCTCAACAAAAAGACTGGGATAATTGGGTCCTTAGTATGAGCCGAGGCATTCCTTTCCTTTTGACTACTTGTCTCTCACAAATGGGCATCTTGCACACCTTGGTTTGTGTCATACTATGGTGTTTGTGTTTCATTTACGACAATTTTGATGAACAATGATGATAAACATAAAATCATGAAAGTTGGGCCTTTTTCATTTCTCTTCTAACTTTCCATACCATCTCCTTTATCCTTTTCCATGCTAACATCCATCTTCTCCATGCTATCATTTCTTTTATCGTTCATCCTCTAGTCTTATCATCCATTTTGAGAGCACATTTGTGTTGTTTGAACTCGCTTGTCCTCTCGAGGGGGCATACCTATACCCTAACTTCACTAGGGAATCCTTTGATTGAATTTATTTGACACTTGATGGGATGAACTATATTATATCAAAGAGGGGAAAAATGTAGACACAAAAAATGTCCTAGTTTGTGAGCATCATTTTTCCTTTGTCTTGGTCCTCTTCCTTGCGTAATTAAATATTTTTTAATTATTTAATTATCTTTGATCATGTTCTTCTATTAATTAATAAATTTTAATTATTTAATTAATTTGTCTCTTGATCTTTATTTCTCCTACAATCAAATAAATAAAATTAATTGCATCCCTAATATCCCCCTTTGTTCAATAATTAAATGAATTATTATTATTTATTTAATTATTTGCTTGTCATATTTCATCTATGGTTAAAGAATTATTATTAATTATTTAACTATTCACTCCCTCTTTTAATTCTTCCATTTATTAAATAATTGTTAAAATTATTTAATTGTCCTCCATGTGTCCCTTTTATTAAATAATTAAATCAATTTAATTATTTAATGCCTCTTTTCACATGTCCTCTCACTTAATTAAAATAATTATGCAATTTTTTTTAATTAAATGCTCCATTTCCTCTTTTTTCTCAAATAAATAATTCAAATGAATTACTTATCCTCCACTTGGCCAAATATTCCTTTCTCGTGAATTTATTATCTTTGAATTTTTAATTCATGCTTTATCCCTCCACTAGCTCATTAATATCTATCATAACCATCTCTGTCATAGTCATCTTTTTCATAGTCGCCTCTGTCACGGTCATTAGAATCTTAGCCCTCCCATGAATAGAATATTCTTGGTGCATCAATCCTCCACCGTTGATCTTGGCATCTTTCTATAAGTTTAATTTTGATTGTCCATTCGAATGGTTGTCTATAAAAGCAACGTTCCTCCATTTTGTCCTTAAAAACCATTATCTCCAACTTTCTTGCTTACTATTTGTAGGTATTTGTGAAAATTCAACTACAAATCTGAGGGCAATATTGACAAAAGAAGAAATAGGAGAGACAATAGAAGCGAATCAACTATAATATGGGGAGTGTTTTCATGTGAATCCTTTCATTTTATTCCTCATTTTTTTTGTATTCTCTTGTTTTGTATGAGGTTTTTAGCTTAGAAGTGTTGTGGTTGTCACTTTATCTAGGCTATAATGGATTTTCCCCATCTTACACTCCTAGGTTGATAGGAAAGGTCAAGTCTACAAAATATTTAAATTGAATTAATAGAGAGGATAATAAAGAAAGTTCAAAATAGAGCATGAAATTATACTTTCACCTTAAGGGAGTAAAATTTAGGACATGCTATATTTGTACTATCACCTCCTTAAGTAAGCTAATTTCATTATCCTACCATCTAAATTTTGTATGCACTAATAACATCATAAAATATAAAGCTCTTATACCTAGTTTGCATGGAACATTGTCCCTTAGTATTCAACATCTTTGTATATTTGGAGATTCTCAATTAATTATAAAATAAATTAATGGGTCTTTCCAAGAAAAACAAGATAAACTATCCCAATACTGTAACCTAGCATTAGATATATTAAAGTGTTTCCTATTATATACTATTGAAAACATTTTATGGAAAGATAATCAACATTGAGAAGCAATGGTTAATGTTGCCTCCCTTATATCCCTTGATGATTTTTTTGTGGATTTTAAAATTATTTATTCATAATCTCACATCACCATCAATATCGAAAAAAGTTAAAGATGAGATATTTTTTTGTCAAAATAATTCAGAGAAGTGGTACTCACATCTATTTCAATATTTGCATGATGTCACCTTTCCTGATCCAACCACAAAAAAAATTCAAGATCGCATCTAAAATCTCATAGAAAGGTATATAGTTTTCACTAATGTATTATACTTAAGGGCATATAATGGCCTCCTTTCCCTTTTCCTTCACAATTCAAATATTCTCATTTCCCTTGAAGAAGCCCATTTAGGTGCTTGTGGAGGGCACTTTGGTGGTCAATCTTTGGCTTAGAAGTTACTTCACATTGGTTATTATTGGAAAAATATGGAGCTATATTATTTTACCTTTATTAAGAAATGTCCTAAGTGTCAACATCATAACCTTTTGATTCATGTAGCAGCTCACAAACTTCATGGTCAAATATCTATTTGGCTATTTTTCATGTGGGGCTTGGATCTTATTGGTAAAATGTCTCCTCTTTCCTTGCAAGGATATAATTTTATCATTACAACTACATATTACTTCATAAATGGGTTAAAGTGGTTCAACTTTGATCGACAATAGCTAAAGTTATTTGTTGGTTTATTCTAGACAACATCATATTATATTTTTTTCTTCCTTGCGCTTTAGTTTCAGATAATGGTACATCACTTAAGAAAAAAGAAGTGAATAAGTTCCTTTAAATATTTTACAAACAACATCAATTTTCTACACCATATCATCCACAATCAAATGGACAAGTGAAAGCTTCTAACAAAATAATTGACCAAGTTTTATAGAAAAATATTAACAATCATAATAAGAATTGACATACTCAACTCTCTTATGTATTTTGGGTCTACCAGATAAGTGTTCATATGGCTACTAGTACTACCCTGTACAACCTTGTGTATAGTGTTGATTCCTATTATGCGTTTGGATTTAGATAATCCTTCATTATAAATTTATCTCAATGGAAATTTAGATGGAACTTCCTATAGAGAACAACAATGTCAACAACTTGATCAGCTTGATGAAATGAATATGGTCTTCAAAGAAAATAAAATTTAGGCATTATCCATCATTCATTTAAATGTGGTGACTTGGTGGTATATGAAAATCAAAGCAATGTGAATACTATGTCAAGAGAAAAGGGAATTTTTAATCAAAGTGGTTGGGACTCTATAGGATCACTAAGGGTTATGGATTAGGTGCATACAAGCTCTCTATGGTAGACAATATGCAACTCAAAAACCTATTAATGGTATCTATTTACACAGATTTTATTATTAGATTCATTTTAGTCTCTAAGTGATATGTTGTTATAAAAGGGTAAAGCGGGTTTTAGAGGGACACGAGAAACACAAAGTTTTACAACAAATAGATCTGAAAGAAAATTTCAACCATAAAAAACTATTAATTTTGCACAAAGGTTAAAATGAGAATGAATTCATACACCTGCAAAGAGACCAGAGAGGTCAAAAAGCCAAAAAACCCTTGGCTGACTAACCCAGAGTCTTCAGGATAGACTTTGTCTCTGCCTCCAAATTTTGCATCTCATGAACACCCTTCTTAAATGTTTGAATCATTTGCGGAGTGGGGGGAGCCTTCCTCTTCAGATTGGCCCTGGTTCTCTTGGAGATGCCAGCATCCTCCTCCTAGTTTCTTTCATTGGTTTCCTCCAAATCAACCACCAGAGATCCCTGTTGGGCTTTGTCCAATTTCTTGGTCATGGCATTGATGATTATGGCGTTGTGTCTCGCCATCCAATTGTTTTTCTCACCTATAATTTTGATAGTATTTTTCATTTTTTCCATCTCAATTTCAATATTTATGTTTTTTCCAGCTTGGTTCTTAGTGTCATTGCTGAGACCGTAATCTCTTCGTTTCACCTCTATTTTTTCATTGCCACAACCTTGGCTCCCAACTCTTCCAGCTTGCTTTGCAGGGCCTAGTTTTTTATCTTTAGCTCGTTAATTTCATTGAAAGTCCATTTTGAAAGTTTGAAATGGGTATCAACATTATTTCTAGCTAAATTCAAAACATCCACAAAGGGATCCCTATCAGTGTTGAGACAAGTATTAGCAGGGACAGGAGTAACAAGGACCCAGTTCTAGCAATTCTATCCACTGATGGGTCAGCTGAGGGTTCAGTATTATTAGCACCAGATGCCTCAGAGTCAGGGGAATCTTCGGAGTATGAAACAAGGTTTTTAGCCTTGGGATTCTTATCAACAAAACTGGTTTTAAGGGAGGGGATTCTCGGCTCAGGCATAGCACAACCTTTAACAGTAAGAGGGTTAGGGTTTTTCTTGCCCGAATGGACAGCAAGCAGACTAAGGACATTTCTAGCCAGGCTTAAATTGGGCAAAAACCCCAAGCAGCTGGGTTCAGTATCATCTTCCTCAGAGTCAGGGGAAGCTTCAAGATTAGCAGGGATGGGAATTTTTTGGTAATGCTCCACGATTAATCTAATTAGACCAGTATGCAAAATAGGGAATCTTCTAGGGTTTTTTTGGTGGTCATCCAAACATTTCCTCAAAGAGCAGAAAAGATAGTAGGGGAAAGAAACCCTTACCTTGTAGTGGAAATGGTTGAGCAAGGCAAAGTGGTAACCGTAGACCTTGGTGAAGCAACCATCCATAATTATGTACTCCATGATGACATGTAGGACCTTTCTCCACAGGGCTTTTATGGTGTCGGCATCAAAGAAGCTATTAGCAATTTTAACCAATTTTAGTCTTTCTTTTTCTTTTTTAGGAAATCTAACGACGACATCGTCAAAAAAAACCCTATCCCTGAAATTTTTTTTCCCATTTGTTGACATTCCCATCACTTCAGCTATCAGGTTTTAGTTGAGCTCAACTTTCCTACCAAAAAGGGTAAGATTCCCATTATCCCAATTTTTCTCAAAAAGATCCGTAGCCTCTTGACTGGAACCATGGAGCTTTTCTAGGAATGGAAGTAACCCCCCGCTTTTAACTTTATTCCAAGCCTTAACATTTCTTGTGTGCATCTCATAGCTATCCGGCTCAATTCTTTTCCTGTCTCCACCCATCTTAGCAAACACAGTGGGGCACATTGACACAATATCTTTACCAGAACTGGTCCCGCTAAATCTAAGAACCCACAAAGCATGCCAATCCACCTTGCAGACTAAGAAAATAAGCTCGGTCCCATACAATCTAATGATTGTGATGTGATAACTCCATCCTATCCTCAATAAAGAGATGACATGTGCCTCTTGTCCATGTGATTTATCATAATTCAATAAAGCGCAAACATTAACACTTAGATCATTAAAGTTTAGCCAAGTGCTCTTATGATTACTCCTAACCCCTTCATTAGCAAAAAAATTCGCCACAACATTAGCTTTTCTATAGGCATGTGAAATTTTAATTTTGTTGAACTTAGCAAGAGTCGAGGTGGCATTATCAATCCAAGATTTAATTGTCCATGAAGGGGGGGGGACTTTCTAGAAAGATAGTCAATAATATTTTTGGAGTCACCTTCAAGCCAAAGATTTTTAAAGTTAAGACTATGGGCTAAATTTATAATGTGAAAAGCACCAGCAGCCTCAGCCAAGTGATTGGTTTGGGACCCAAGAGGAGTGGTCGTAGCACCAAGAAAGTTGCCAAAGCAGTCCCTTATGACTCCACCATAGCCCGCCACCCCCGGATTACCTTTAGTCACTCCATCAAAGTTAGCTTTGACCCAACCATTAGGCGGGAAAGACCAGCGAACATCCTCTCTATCCTTCTTGGATTTTTTAGGGGCGCAAGGAAAATCGAGACTAATATTCCATTCCTTGGCAACTATAAGGTCATAAGATGATTGAGCCACTTTCTCAGAATTACTAACCTTTTGGGGGATGGCATTGACATTCTCTTTCAAGAATCTGATAATTCTATCAAAAACAATATCCACCGAAGCTTCTTTGTCTCTGTAAATTCTATTGTTGTGTTCTTTCCAAAGACCCCAAGCAACATGAGGGAAAGAGAAGTCCCATAGAAACCTGAGAACAGGATTGTGAGTCAGAGCTTTCCATTGGAGGAAAAAGTCTTCAACAGACGAAGGAAAAACCCAAGAGAGATTCCAAAAGCTGATAATTTTTTCCTAGATTGAGGCAGCAAAAGGACAATGAAGGAACATATGACGCACTGACTCTGCTTCCCTCTTACAAAGAAAACATCTATTAGGTATTTGAAAGCCGCGTTTACATAGGTTATCAATTGTAAGCACCTTATTTTAGAGAAGGATCCAGAAAAAAATGTTGATTTTAGGGACCAAATGTTTGAACCAAGCCTTCGACCAAAAGGAGGAGAACCCTGGGAAGAAGTAATCCTGGAAAAGGCAGACAAAACTGAATAGTTTCCTGAGGGTTCATCGATCCAGACAAGATGATCTTCCAACTGATCAGAGTAGAGTCTAACAGCCAATAAAGATGACTGAATAGGAGCAAGAGCCTGACTGATAAGACACAGATTCACCCATTTTCCATTCACTCTGTAGTCTTTCACATGAGTGAGAATTTTCTTGCAATTGATAATTGGTGTGGTTATACTATTAGGTAATTTATGGCCACTATGTTTGTTGATCATTTGGAAGTATTTAATTATTCAAATTAGATCATAATTGTGCACATCTAGTTTAACACGTGTGCAACTAGTAAAAATGTGGCATTTAATTCAAATTTTCTACTAAATTGTTTTGTTAGACCATATTGTCCATTGCATGTATCAGTTGGATCATCACTATATTTGTAAATATAGGCTAAGGTGAGACAATAAATAGCATAATATTATGACATGTGTCTTAATATTGTGACTTGAGACATAAAGTGATAACTATCTTATGTGTACCCTAAGTCAACTTAAGTAACAAGTGTGATTAGGACCTAAGTGATGAACTAGCTAGGTAAAAATACCCTCACACTAAAATGTTTTAACCACTAATGTACCCAACATAGCTCTCAAATATTGCTTCAACAACACATCAAATGCTTGGGCAATAGAAACTGATTAAAATTTTCCAATACTCTTCCATCAGTGCCAAAAATCCTCTGCGAATCAAAGTCATAGTGCCGAGCACATTCCAATATCAACTCATAGCATTGGACTGCAGGAGGAAATCTGGCCACATGAGCCAATCCAGACTTCACCATCCCCTTGGTCAGGACTAATAAATCTTGCTGAGCTGCCCTTTCTTTGAACTCTTCATATCTCCATGCTCCTACATTAGTGTCTGAGACCTTTGACCAAACTGAAGCTATCTTACTATCAGGCAACTGACATTTCACATCTAGCCTTAACCTTTCTGCATCCGTCACTGAAGATCCCTTAGTGTCTCCCTTGGCCTTTCCTGCCGCTACTTTGCTTGATTCAGCCTGCATCCACAAAAGAACCTCATGAGAATCCAATTATTATCCATATCTCAATCAAAGACTTGTTAGCCTTGAAACCATATGGAATCATTAAGATCAATCACTAATCATCAATCTTGAAAACCGGGAAAATGAAGTAATCCGAGAAAGCAAAGTGAACTGGGAAAATCCAGTCGAGGCGAAATTCAAAGAAGTCCGACCTAGATGTACTCTTGCTACCAAGACATCATTCATCAAATAAATTATCAATACGGATAAAAGAGATGCATAATTACCATGATATTGATTCATTCATCAACAAGAAAACATCATCTAACCTTTAGTTCATCGCTTCAATTTTGAAAATCAAAATGAAATGAAACCAGGCAGAAAACCGAAAAAATCCGGATGGCTTGGATTTCCGCGAACAACTTGAAATTCTGGGAGTTCATCATACTTCGGGAAAATGGACGAATTCGAGAAAATCCAGGCGTGTAGGAATTCCGCAGACACCTCGGAAACCCGACAACCATTCGATGCGTAGACCATTAACCGAGTAATCATACAAGCCTCCCTATTCGGATTCCACAAAGAGAAACCGAACCCCAATGAGCCAAATTTTGACTGCACATGGATTTAATTCCCAAAAACTCTCAAATGATTGATTCCTGCAACGAAATGATGATGCCCTAAGTTTGACAGCTAAACCTCTGTCATGAGAGCCAAAGCAAGCTCGAAATTCAAACTCAATCCCTCAGAACGATGAAACTAGGGTGCACTAGGGTCTCAAATGCTGCGAACAAGGTCGAGCAAAACACAAGACAAGAGGATCATGACGACTCCACTGGACTTAAGAAAATTGGGCAAACATATTAAAACCCTAATCTTAACAAAATATAGCAAACTATGCGCCAACAAGGCAAGGCCCTAATAGAAACACCTAGCCACAGGGGTATACCGGATACTTGATTGATAAACGAAGGGATGCACAGTGCGGATGATAAGACCCGTGGAAGGGTGAGTTCAAACCCTAATTCGATAAATACATGGTCATGAAAATAAACAAGGGCCGACCCAAATAACCACCAATAAACAACTTGAAAGATTCGATCAAAGCGCAAACAAAGGTAAAGTCAACGATGGCCTACCATGGATCAACTCTGAATGAAGCTCAAGCCCGTGGAAGTCACTACGAATCAGGGAGCCCTAGTGATGAAAATATCCACACAAACGCTTAAGCAATTCACATGCGAACATACCAAATCCAACGACCAAAGCTCAAAATGAACAATCCTAAGCGCTAGAGCAGATGGAAAATGAATAATAAAATCATGAAGAGCACTAGAAGCCTTTAAATTCGCCCACATTCGTGCCAGAGAAAACATACCTCAAGCATTAATGGATGATAAGACGTATCGACGAAATCCAGAAACCCGAGCTCAAAACGGAACTTCGAAAAAAACTGAGCCAGACGGACAATCCAGGTGAGCACGAATTCCACGGACAAAGCATCCTTTAGGATTCCGACACAGTCCGGAAAAATCCAGGTGACCCAGAAAATCCCGAATTTAACCAAAAACTCGGATTTCGGAAAATCAGACAACGACTAGACAATGGACAAGGACCGGGGAGAATCTGGGTGAAACGGAAAATCCCAGACCCAGGGTGAAACCTGGACTTCCATTAAAAACCAAGTTTGATCAAGTCAAACCCTCAGGGCAAGACCAAGGCAAGCAAGACCAACATCCCAAGATCTCAAAAGGATAAATCTAATAAAAACCAAAGGTCCAAGAGACATCCAAAATCAAAACAAGGTCCCTACTCCAAATTGGTGTGAAATTACTGTGGTGAGTATAAGTGGGGTAGACCCCATAACCTCTATGCTAACAACATTATAGGTGAGGTGCACCTTAAGGTTCTTGTCAGTATCAACTAACCCCCGATCAGGTTATTAGGCTGATGAGGCTTAGCCTCATAGTCCTCAACTTGTAGGCTTATCAAGATTAAACCAGCCTAATATTTTTAGAGGTCAAAATTCATAATATTTGGATTTCTCCATTCGATTATTAGCCATGCCATTGGTTCAGGTGCCACCTAGGATATTTACCATATGGACCACCAACTTTATCCTCCTTAATCTTGTTTTAACTTCAACTTTATAAAAAGCATTATTATACTCTTGATCTTATTTAACCCTTTTAAACTCTTCTTACTTCTTCTAACTTTCTTATATAAAATCTAATTTCTAAGCCTTGTTTCATCTTCATCCTTTCCTTGTCCTATTCCATCCTCTTAAATGCCGATTCTTAGGTTTTGTTCAAAAGAATACAAATTGCCAACCCCACCCAATCTTGTCGCGAGCATAAACTTGTTTCAAATCAATTATTTTAACAAGAAATTAACCTAAAACGGAACCATTAGTTGGACGTGTGGTTGAAAGATAATATTCATGTTCACAGAAAGAATTGCTAGCGGAATTTGATGTCGATGTATACAGGCATTTAGTGGTCAACAAGGGAGGCATTCACAGGTCAATAGTCAGTATGTCTATAATTTCTATGAGATGGAAGGTTTTCTCCCAGCTGTAATGTTGTCCATAATATTATTTGTCTCCCACTATATTTTCTTAGATTAAGAGATGAATAAATCAATTCATATCAGTTATAATAAAATTGAAACAGTTAACTAGGGGCAGTGGTGTCTAGCAAAGTCACAGTCAAAGAATGCAATAGTAAGAAAACATACTTCAACAGCAACAATATTTACAGCAGTTTCGGCAACAAAATATACAACAAAGAGATCTCTTCCTCAAAAAAAATTGAGGAAACTCAGAAAACCACAATACTTCTAGTAAATCAATAATTTTATTTGGGATGAGAATTCTTATAACAATATGTATCTTGGTTTACCTTAATAATATTAATGTTGTGCATTTTCTTAAGAGGTTTTATGAGGCTAAATTTTAGATTATTTTTAACAAGGTTAGAAAGTGATATGATGACCATGAAAAATTTGGAAAGAAAATTATGGATAAGTTAAAGAGTAAAATTTAGGATTACCTATTTGTTGCTAGAGTAGTTGGGGCTCCTATCTTAACCTACCCTAGCTCTACTAACTTAACTATGATATCATGAAGAGTAAATAAATAAAAATGATAACTTCAAATCATCTACATAATACATACATAAATGAAGACTCTCCAACAAAATTAATGAAAAATTAAGTTGTCAAAACCCATTTCCTTGAAATTTATAATATTCATGAAACTTAAATAGTAAGACAATATATTCAAACAAATGAAATTTTTAAGATGTTACAATTTGTTGTTGAAATAATTTTTTAATTAATACCTATTTATTTTTACAATGCAATTAATTTACTTGTAACATAGAGAAGGAAAAATAGTTTCTTTAAGCATTATTTTACAACATGAACAAGCTTAGAGATATTACAATATTATGATGTGATATATTCTCAAGGTGTTACTGAAGACGTGTTCTTGAATTCTGAACATTGGTAGTTGACATATTAGCCGTATTTTCTTACTATTAAGTTGTAGTTACAACTATGGTTAAATATTTTAAATTTTAAATTTTAATATTTTAGACTAAAGAGAACTTCTTTCATTGTAGAAAAAAAGAATTGTAATGAAGTCGTACAATAGAATTGGTGCATATAAGATATCTAAAGAAACAATAGAATAAATAAAAAGTAAAGACTATAAGCAATAGTTCACCTTAGAAACTATTTTTGGATAAAAATCCTAGCACAACAAAAAAACCTTATTGCATAAAACTCGACCATTCTCTAATACAATAATGAATATCATACTTCACCCTTAATCATGTATGAATATTTCTAGACACATAAAAAGTAGTTTTACACATAACATGAATCATGCAAAAGATAAACAACAATAAAATAATCTCACCAATAATTATATAAGTCATATTTGAAATAGATTAAATAAGCTCACCCATCAACAATAAGATACACAATGTATACAACATTTATCCAACATCTATATTTATAAATTTAAATGAGATGCACATCTCTTATGAAAACATTCTTGGTGATATATAAAGATAGAAATTAAACATATATATTATAATAGTCAATTCTTATTCGAAAATAGGAAGAGGAGCTATATAATTGGTTAGAACTTAAGAATCCATCCTTTCTTGCTACTCTCCATGTGTCCATCAACAGGAGAAATAACCACTACTAGCGAGCATTAAGGGATTCTGTAATCGTAGCATTTGATTGAGATGAATATAAGCCAGCAGGTGAATCTTCTCCACGTACTCTATATCCCACATCTACAAATGCTGGCAGCAATGGTTTTTGAAAATCAATCTCAGCTTTACTTAACAACATTGTCACAACCTCAGACATCGATGGCCTATGAGTGGCAGAAGCTTGTATGCATTGAAGTGCAAGTTTTATCACCCTCACCACCTCTTCTTCACTATACCCTTCCATCTTCCCTTCACTTTCCACCACCTCTAAAACCTTATTATCTTCATATAGGCTCCAGACCTGTCATAAGTTTTTTTGAAATTGATTAATTTTTTAAGGGAGAGAATGATGGGATAAAATAATTAAAATAATATTATTGAAATATTAAAATACCCATTCAAGAAGATATTGCTTATGATCTGGTTGATTCAAGTCAATGCTTTTTCTGCCACTGACAATTTCAAGAACCACTACACCAAAGCTGTAGGTGTCAGCTTTCTCTGTTAATTGCCCATGGCTAGCATATTCAGGAGCTGTGTATCCTCTGCAAAAGAAAAAAAATCGTGTTACTATATTTATTGAAAAGTTTGATTAGAAAAACATTGGAGTGAGGAGGGGTTTACTCACAAGGTTCCTGCAAATTTTGTGCTAACATGACTTTTATCATGTGGAAGAAGTCTCGCAAGCCCAAAATCTGCTATTTTTGCCTGAAAGTTTTCGTCAAGTAATATATTGCTTGATTTAATATCACGATGGATGATACAAACATGAAATTCCTCATGGAGATAGGCTAGACCACGAGCAGTGCCTAGGATAATGTTGAACCTTTCCTTCCAACTCAAATGTTTTGTATGTCCTCCTGCATGTAGGGAAATTAACTAGAGTTTCAAAACCTATCATGTTTGTTGTAATAGATGAAGGAAGCAAAAGAGGAAAGTGAAGGAATAGCAAACCAAATAATATTCTATCGAGGCTGCTATTGGGCATGTACTCATAAACTAGGAGTCTTTCTTGACCATGTTTGCAACATCCAAGCAAACGTACAAGATTTTTGTGATGAACATTAGAAATGAGTTTCACTTCACTTTCAAATTCAGTAATTGCATGGGGAGAACGACCTAATGTCAGCTTCTTTATTGCCACAACATTACCATTTTTCAACGTACCCTGCAATTATCAAGTAACCTGTCATTTGAATATGTCAACACACAAGTCTAATGAGGAAAGAAAATAAATGACAATTTACCTTGAATACTTCACCAAACCCTCCTTCTCCAAGCTTATTTTCTTGATCAAAATTGTTGGTAGCCTTTTTCAATATCTTGAAGTCAAAATCTCCCGGCCCACGAAGTTCTGTTGCTCCTTCAGTATCCACTATTCCATATATTCCATATAATATTTGTTATATTCCCATTAGGATCGAATTGATTTGCAAGACTTTCACTTCCTTTCCTATGATATATTAAATCTAGACTTTAAGAATTTACCTTGTTTCTGACTTGGCGGTATTATCTGCTTCCGGAAGACAAGGAAACAAGTTATAAGGCCAAGTATGAATACCCCTCCTACAACACCAATTATTATCCACACTCTAGAACTCACCTTTTTCTCTGAAAAACAAAATGGAGAATACCTCAACTGTGAATAAATCATTGTACATATGAGAAACTGTCTGACATAAATAATTAATCAAAAGCGATTCAGTTACTTGATTTTATGAAATTACATTTCTGAAATTGTAAATTCAAAGGAAAAGTGAACGAAATTGCAAGCTCTTCAATTGAATATAAGTAAATTCTTACCTGTGCGTAAGAAACGTGCCAACTCGACAGTAGCATTGGTTGGATAAAAGGGCTTGGAATCGTATCGCAAGTAGCAGCCGGCGTCTACAGCCCGTCCCTCGGAGCGAGGAAAACACTTATTTATGTTGGTCTGAGCTTTAATCAGGCAATTTTGGCAGGAATCCCTTTGAAGGGAACGTATACAGGAGGCAAGTCCGTAGACTGTCGTATTAGACGGCCCTTGACTCGTATGCGCAGCAAAATAATCTTTTATTCGCGGAGTTGCAGTGCAAAGATCGCTTATCAAACTTCGAGCAGTTGCGGAAAACAAATTGGAGGTGGAGGTGGGCGCGTTGGCATTACCGCACACCTGTTTACTTCCATCATCGGTGTAGGTATTGTAAAAATTGTTGTTCTCGTAACGCAGAAAACAGCCGTCGTAGCTTGCCCTGGCGCCGGTAACTTTGGAACAGTTGCCAACTTGTTTTTCTGCTACCTTTATGCATTTAGCGCAATCAGCAGAGGACTTATCCTTTCTACACTGCGCCACAACATATACTGAATCTGCCAGATCTGCTGCTGCCGTCACATTTTTTGTAGCAAAACCTGACGGAACAACATTTTCCACCACGGCTGCCAGAGCCTCCTTTAAATTTTCCGCAAAGAGAGTAGCGTTGGTGTTGGGGATGGTGCTGCATCCAAAGGCTAAAAGTCTGGTCTCTGGGTCTGCTCTAATGGGGGCAATTAACATGGAAAGAAAAATAATCAAGCTTACAATATTCTCCATTTGCCGGCCCCTTGCAGCCATGCCTCTGGATTTCCCCACCGATATTGGAGAAAGACTTCAAATGCTATAATGCTTAGCTTGTTATGATACTGAAAATCATCGATCTATTATATAGACTTTCAAATTTGGTACTCACCAGTATCAAACTGTATTATTCATTGCATTCAAAGTCATGCAAGACGACGAAGACGCTTGACTTGACTTACTCCGTATGGGGGATGATGGAAGGGCACATCTCTCATTTGTCAAGTCAATAAATTGCCAACCCCACTAAATCTTGTCGCGAGCGTAGCCAACAACTAAAATCGGTCTATCGACAAAGAAAATTAGGCCTACACGGAACAATCAGTTGAAGAAGATACCGTTTTATGTGTTCAGTTTAACTCTATCGAAACAAATTCATTATATTCATTAGAATTAAAAAGTATAAGATAATTTTCAACATCTGTATGAATATGTAGATTTCTTTAGCTTATTTCTATTTAACCATCAAAATATTTAAGGTTTATTTAATTTTAGGATATTTCATTGGATGCATAGATTTTACAATCTCGTGATGAAGAACAATTATTTTTATATTTAAATTAAATATTTATTAGTGAGAGTACTTTTCTGCTAAAAATATCTAGGTTGGACATCTAAGAGCCACAAAAAAGGGTTGTCAAAGATTGCATTTTGATAAACAATGGGTTCATCATATCCCTTCACAAAATTTAATATCTCTATAAATTATGAAATTCTCAAAAAACCCATAGTTGAAGCCTTAAAAAAATCTTGATAAAAATAAAACTAGTGACCATCCTACACCTACCATTTTATCCCAAACAAGCTACCAAGTGCACCAATAGACAACCAATAAAAGAACATACAAACACCTCATTTTAAACAAGGGAGACATTATTAGCTAACAAAGATTTTATCTAAAAACCTGCATGTATAACTCCAAGAGAACTCCCATAATGAAATATTCTTCATCACATTCTTAGAGGTTCTAAGAATTTTTTTATTATAGGTCTTTCTTACAAACTAAGAAAGTTCATATTTTTCACCATTATCAATTTTTTTTTTTTGGCAATAGTTTTCTTACAAACATGTTGTCGAAAAGGCATATTAGGTTTTAGAAACCATATTTACATAGAATTTTTCTATACTTATACACAAAATTTTCAAAAAGGTTTTAACTAGACCACTAGAAGCCAAATGGTTTTTTTGGTATTTTTCTGATTATATATCCCTCCAACTAGGCATTTTCTCTATTTTATCATATAAGCTTCTACATATATAAGCTTCTACATATGCATATAAATTCATCTAGATCCTTATTTAGGGATTTTTCTAGCATATTCAAAGTTAGACCCCAAATTAAATTGGATCGAATACTCTATTGCACAATGATTGGCTAGCTCCTTTTGTTGCTGGAAAAAAATTAATAACTATTATATCAGTTTCTCCACTCCTTTTTCTTACATATTTGAGTGCATCCTAAATTGATTGATTTCATTTTAACTCCCTCTATTTCTTCTTTCACACACAATGGAAACAAATAAATATTTTTGGTAGCAATAATTAATCTCTTGGCTTGTGAATTGCACATCTTTGATATTTTGGACTTACCTACTAAGAGTGAATCTAGTACCCTTCAAGACCAACTTATACTAATTCGCACTAATATTCCGTATTTGAAATCTCAAGTGTAGAGATAAGGATTTTAAAAGATGACACCAACCACATCCAATGGTATATGATCAACCTATACCTTGAATCCATGAATTTTAGGAAACTTCCAAAGTTTATTTTGCATTATTCAAATTTAATGAAATATATATCCCTTATTTCAACCATCCAAAGGAATGTGGATTAAGATTATTTTCATTCTTTAAATCAAGTTATACACTCTTAAATTTTATGAAATGGGATTTTTTATAAACACATCAAATAGATAATTCACTTTTAATCCATTTTAGTAATTTTTATGCAAAAGAGATTTGTTAAATCACCTTCATCTTGAGACCCATTGTTTCAAACACACACCTTTCCTCATAGTGGCACATGACAATTGCTCATCTATTGCAGAGCCACAATCAATCTTCTTCCTCTTGGTCACATATGTACAAATTTTACTCTTCTTTTTCATATTATTTGGAGGAGCCAAATTCCATATACAACTTTAAATGTGTTTCCTTCATATGCATATATTTATCAGGTAATGTGTATAATTGTGATTATACTTGCATTCCTC
Organism: Sequoia sempervirens; assembly: GCA_007258455.2. NCBI lineage: Eukaryota > Viridiplantae > Streptophyta > Pinopsida > Cupressales > Cupressaceae > Sequoia > Sequoia sempervirens. The sequence continues at coordinate 3,110 of VDFB02201261.1, read as the reverse complement.
TTAACCTTTACTTGCCAAGTTTCCTTTTTTATTTCCAATAGCTTGTTTTTTTTCCTTTACCCTACTATTCACATTGGAGAAATAAATGGCCATTTTCTTTTCTAACTCTATATAATAGATGTAGGGTTAACACTCAGTTATATCCTTGGGTTTGACCATCAAGATGAGCCTCTTGAGGTGGCTAAGAAGCTTCCCAAGTATTTCATGAATACCTCTTGATCTATTACATCCTTACAACAAGATGAAGTGTCTTCTTTGTAAATTCATTATCTCATACTTTTATATATTGGCCTCACCCTTTTCTATAATAGTACAATTAAGGGATCTCTCTTCTTCATGAAAAATAGGGTAAATTATTTCTTGAATTATCTCTTAAAATCATCTCACTTAGATATTGATGGTATATTATGAATTCACAAGAAAGAGACATAACTTTCATGTCATTCCAAAATATGTTTGGTTAGCATTAGCCATGCAAAAGATATTTTTACCAAAGACTCATCTTGTACAAACTAAAGTAGACTTCCATCTAAATAATCTATGATCTAAGTTTCTATGCTAACCTTTCCATTAAAGATAGATATATAAATATTAACTTAACTTTGTAGAAGATATTATTCCTACTAAAAATTGACCCTCTTGATCTTGTTTAACCTCATAATTTTATTTTTTTTAACTTTCTTAAATAAAATTTAAAATACTTATGAGAAATTTGTATCACACGATCTTTTAATTTTCCAAACCTTGCTTCATCCTCGTTAATTTCATATCCAGGTGTAGTCAATGATCTTGCCGTATTCCACACTCTTATGCTGATTGTAGATTCAAAATAAAGCAAATTGCCACTCCCACTTGATCTAAGATCGTGAGCATAACCAACAAGTAAACTTGTTTGAAATCAGTGTTTTAACAAAGAGGATTAGCCATATACGGAACCATCAGTTGAAGAAGATAATGGTTGATGTGTACAATTTAACACTATCGAAACAAATTGCGCCAAAGTCCTCAAAAAATCTTGTGTTGGACTATAATATTCATTTTCATGAACGCGTGATTAGTGGGAGATTTTTTTCGAATTTTGACGTCGATGTATACAGGCAGAGATGCATTTAGTAGTCAACAAGGGAGGCATTCATGGGTCAGTAATAATTTTTCCTAAAAATGTCAGTTGGCTCAGTTTTACATGAGGCATGGTAAGTATGTAATTTCTAGGAAGACTGTATGAGACAAAGGTTTTTTCCCTTTCTAACTAATAACATCAATAATTTGATTTAAGATAAAAAGAATTCTTAGACAATATGCATCTTTGTCTATATTGATAATATTGAGGTTATGCATTCTTTTAGAAAGTTTTTTGAGGTTATTATGATTTTTTTTTTTTTAACAAAGCTAAAAAGTGTTTGGATGGTTATCGAGAATTTGATAAAAAAAAATTGATAGATAAGTTAGGAATCAAATTTAGGAACACCTACTTTTTGTTAGGGTGCTTAATTACGAAGATGCAAACCCACTTAGTGACCAATCTAGATCTATAGTTTAAGTGTGGCTCAATTTATAACACTCTTGTTTGAGCCACACTACATGTGCTTTGGTCTCCTAGCCTAGTCTAATTCTACTAACTTAATTTTGATGCAATGAAGAGCAACAAAATAAAAATTATGACTACAAATAATCTTTAAGACAACATAATGCATACACAGTAGATAGCTCTCCAATAAAATAAATGGAGATTCAAGATGTCAACAAACCCATTTCCCTGAGATTTATAATATCTTTGAAACTTAAATAATAAGATAATATATTCAAACAAAATGAAAATTTTAGGACGTTATAATTTGTTGTTGAAAGAAAAATTTACTTAATATTTTTATTAATGCAATTATTTTACTTGTAACACAAAAGGGAAATAGCTCCTTTAAGCATTACAATATTACTTATTTTTTGTATAGCATGAGCAAGCTTAGTGGTGTTCCAATAATATGAAGTGATATATCTTGAAGTTGTTATTGAAGATTTGTACTTGAATTTTAAATATGGTAGTTGATGGTTTGTAATTGTAGATAGGAACACTTTCTTATTGTTAAGCTATGATACAATTGTGATTGCATAGTTTACATTTTTAATTTTAATATTTAAATAAAATATATATAAAAAAAAATATTTTACAATAAAAAATGCAATGCATTGTACAATGGAACTAGTTCATATAAGATCTAAAGAAAAATAGAAAAAAGAGAAATTAAATACCATATGCATTATTTTCATCTTGGAAGTTTTTTTGGGTAAAATATCTAGCACTACAAAATTCTTCATTATTGCGTAAAACACAACCATTCTCCAATTCAATAATGAATCTCATCCTTTACCCTTAAGAATGTATTGATATTTCTAAACATGTCAAGAGTAGTTTCACACATAACATTAACCATGCAAAACATAAACATGAGTTCTTTTAAAATGTCATAAAAGTTATAAAATGCCTAAAATAACACTAAAAAATCTAGAAATTTTACATCATGTAAATAATGTAAAACAAGATGAGCTTGCCCCTTGACTATAATACATACAAAGTATATGTAACACTTTAATAACATTCTCCCACTCATTGAATATTTTATATAGGGAGTTATAATTCTAATCTATGAACTATTTACTACCACAATGTCCATTAATATTTTTTAGGCCAAGAAAATTTCTCAGAATATTCCTAGCTTTGTCAATAAATCAACATTATTCTTCTATGTGTATAAATTTTCCAATAGTACTGACTTTCCTTCAAGTATTTCTCTAAAAGCAAGATATTATACTCCAATATTGCTTTGACAAAGAATGATAAATACAATTATTGGCCAAATATATTGCAATCTAACTATCATTGTTAATTCTTACATTTTTTTGTTTCAATCCAATAGTCAAGCATAAATTCTATAGCTACATGACCTACTTAAATGCATGTGTAACTACCATGTGCTTAATATCTAATGTAGATAATGCAACCATCACCTTTCTTTCATCCAACTTACTCCTCCAAAAATATTGAATAAATATGCACTAGTCGATCTTCAACATAATTATAATCTATATTTTTTGAAAATTTAAAGTATTATTTT